>JAZKJV010006075.1:0-290126 GCA_037367405.1 Ottelia alismoides | reverse complement strand
TTAGAAATACTCCTAGATATCCCTTGTTATGCTCCATATCATGTGATGTATTAAGGACTTAATTTGGTGATTTATTAATTTTAAAAATTCAAAAACTCAAACCATAGTCCCGTAACATTTGTCTTTTTAGTTAATTCACATTAATTCTGAAAGTTTGAAAAAAATCGTTTTCATTCCACTTCATGTCTTATTGTTAATTATTAAAAATATTGCATTTTCATAACTAAAATTAAAAAACCTAAAAAATTGCACAATTCATTCAAGATTTCTATTAAACCCAAAAATGCTAAAATAGTGTTCCTAAATCTTTCGAAAATTCCCCATCTAAAAAAGGTAAAATTAAACTTTTAGGGAGCATTTGATACACATTAAGTTAACATGTTTGCCTATTAAAGTATTTTTGAAATTTTCGTTTTTTGTATTATTTATTATAATCCTATATTATTTAAATATTCAAGGTTCCATAAAATTATTAAAAAGTTAAAAAATATCTGCTTATTATTTTCATGTATTTTTATCGCAGGTAAAATTATTGTAACGTTATTTCAGCCACACACTTTTTCATACAAGCATCACCATTGTTTCCTTTTATTTTAAATATTATATATATATATATATATCTAAAAAATAAAATAAAATAACCAAAACCATTAGCATAGCATTCCCTTTCACCAGTAAACATGATACATTTCATTTACATTTCACTCACATTGCATTCATCTCATATTTTTACCAAAAATGCCTATATTCTCGCTAAAATCAAATCTAATGAAATGTACTTAAGTCAGATATAAAAACCTCACCGCCCCCTGTGTTCGACCTTGTAATCTTGCCCGGTAAAAAAAAAGTTCACTATGCTCTCTTCACCAAAATCTACACTATATTAGCCTATTGTGATTATGGGTGTATTACCTTTTGTCGATCGTATTACAACAACAACAACAATTTAAGACACATAGAAAATGGTTTCCCAGTGGTACATACCATCCTTTAAATAACTCATATATTAATCTAATTATAATTTATATATTACTTGCAACATGGATAATTAGTTATCTCTGTGCAAAGTATATGTAAAGCATATGAGCTTCTTGAAAATTTCGAAAGAATGTCAAAGTTGCAAAATATCACTAGATTACTTGATTCACTGGTTCTAAACTAACATCCATAACTACCTTCGCAACATAAACAACCACCTTAGCATATTCATCAACTACCTCCACAACGTCAACAACCACCTTTGCATCATTAGCAACTACCTTTACGACTATATAGAATGACTTCGACTCAAGAGCGTATAAAAGAGACTAGTATGGACGTTTATGAGAGTTATAAGAGGGGGAGTAGGGAAGAATAAATATCTATAAGCAGGACATGAAGATGAACGAGTTCTTGATTTTAGAATATAAAGATGATAGGATTTTCATTATAAATCTTGTATAAATTAGACTATCTTACATTTGATTTTCTATCAAGTTTTTTTATTTTTATATCATATGTGAAATGCATGTTTCAATGGATCGTCTCTTTTTAACTACATCAAAAAAGTATACAATTATAATATCATCGTATCCAAAAAAAGTATATTGAGACACACTCTTTGCAAATGGATAAATTGGTAGAACCGACTATAATATCATCGACATATATCTAAGCAATTAAAAGATCAGTATATTTTCTTTTAATAAATAGTGTACAATCTACTCTACCAACTTGAAAATCTAAATCATTTAAAAAGTCTTGTACTATGGCATACGATACTTTAGGTGCATGCTTGAGTTTATGAAGGGGTTTTTCAGCGATTAATGTAGCACTCCAAACATAGTACCACATGTAGTAATCACAAAGTGTTGTAGTAGCTTATAAGTAGTGAGGGCTATTACTAAATAACTCCGGCTTAAGCATTTTGGATTGTGCTTAAGGGATCTAGTTTAACCCGAGCCCAACAGGTTGTCTAGGCTAGCAATCCCCAATAACGGACCGAGTCTAGGGCTCGAGACATTACACTTAGAGCCATAATCTAGGTTAGTAGGATCTTCGAATACTAAGGATCATGGAAGGCCGTATCCCGATATATCGGCGATATATCGCCGATATATCGGTATCGACATGGGGCCGATATCGAAATCGATATATCGATATATCCGATTTTCGGCATTTTCTTCAGAAAGATTCCTAGATATCCCAATATATCGGCGATATATCGCCGATATATCGATATCGACACAATATCGAAACGATATCGATATCGATACGGCCTTCCATGCTAAGGATTACTTGATATAAACTTCTTCCTTTACGACAACATTTAGAAAAATACTTTTTACAGCCATTTGGAAAAAAGTTAAACCCGTGACATCAATCAAATGCTAACAACATTCAAATTGATCCAGTTTTATCAACAAGTGCATATGTTTCCTCAAAATTCATGCCTTCTTGACGAATGTATCCTTTAGATTCAAGCATGTCTTACATTCATAGCGATCATCCAATAGTAATAAATTATGAAAAATAATAATTACGGCAAAATAATCCAGAACGATAATGACCAATCAAAGGAAAATCATGCATGGGGAAATTAATATTTCCATGTAACAATAAGACATGGTAAGGAGAGCTTACCTATCAAAACGTTTCCAATCTATTTCAATATTTGTGGTAAAAATACAGAAGGAACTTATAAAATAACGGAAATTGGAAAGGATTAGATAGAAATAAATGGAAATATAAAGGAA
Source organism: Ottelia alismoides (assembly GCA_037367405.1). NCBI lineage: Eukaryota > Viridiplantae > Streptophyta > Magnoliopsida > Alismatales > Hydrocharitaceae > Ottelia > Ottelia alismoides. Next base: position 287,391 of record JAZKJV010006075.1, on the reverse strand, counting down.
TATAACAAATTGATATGCGATTTATGTGTGTAAAATGCAAATGATCAGAGCAAAAACACGTGCTTCATTTCAAGTGAGGTGATCAATATCACAACGATTGGACTGAGATGTAACTTTTTAGAAATATAGAATGAAAAAAATACTATAGAGGTCTCAATCCAACGATTTGAAAAGGTATCGCAAGCTCACAAATCACTGCACCGGTACTATAAAATGTATATGAAGGAATACTAAATAGTACTATTTATTAAAAGCACATTCACTACAACGACTAAACTACACCTCCATAATTTATATGGTAAATCATAAAAAAATCTCAACTATGTATTGATTCTCACTTAAAGACCTCATTTTTTAAGTATAACAATGAGCGTACTGAATTTTCAACTTGTAGATTTAATGTTGACATAAAAAGGACATGAAAGCTTACGAGAAGATTGTATCTGAGAAAAAAAAGAGATAAAGATCCAACCCTTTCTTTGTTACATTTTAAAAATGAGGATCATAATAAAAAAACGTACACTAAAAGTCTTTTTTTCTGTAACTTACTATAAGTCATATCATTATTTACCATAAGTTATATCATTATACGTAGGATTCAATGGGGCTGCCCGTTGGCTGCACCCGTCCCATTTTCCAGACAATTTTTTTCTTTTTCTTTTCAAAAATATCGTAATGTATTTTTATCACTACATCACTCTAATATGACATTTTAATTTCTTCAGAAATGGAGACTTCTATGCCCTTCATCTAGATTTCGGTTACAACAAGTCTAAAACACTAAGATTACATTTTCTACATTGAAGGCATATGCGTCTCTGTTTCTTATGAAATTGGAATGACATATTAGAGGATATAGTGACGAAAGTATACGATGGCATTTTTTTTAAAAAAATAAAAAATTCACCGGAAAATGAGACGGAGCACCCGATGATGACCCCTATGGGACAGACCTAGGGATGCAAACGGACGGATACAGATGCAGATATTTGTATTACCATATCCCTATCCATATTAAAATACAGATATAGAAACAGAAATGGATATACAATAGATATTGAAAATTGCAAACCATATCCTGAAATACAAATACAGATATGGAAACAAATAATCACGATTCAGATGAGGATATTTTACGAATGAAAACGGATTATCCCGTGGAGAAGAAATACCTTCTAACGCTTATATTTAGAAGCATTATTTGGTAAAGTTGAAACTAATAGCTAATTAAATCAAAATTAAATAAACTACAAGACAACAAAATACAAAAAGAAACTATAGTATTATACTAAGTTTAATAATTGTATAATAAATTATAAATAATATAGAGATGTATATTTTCTTACCATATTTGAAAATGACTCCAGATGCAATATATTGCAGCTAATCCTATAACATATTTGGAGATATACACACCTAAAAGTTGATGTATGTATATATAACTTAAACACAGATTCAACAACGCGGATATTCATATCCGTATCCGTTAAAAAAATATGCAACTATATCCGTATCCGTTAAAAAATATGTAACCATATCCGTATCCATATCCTCAAAAAAATTGAAAATAATATCCGTATACATAAAAGAATAAAATTTCATATCCATATCCGTATCCGTTAAAATCAAAAATTAATATCCATACCCTCTTAAAAGCGGTTGCGTGCCTACACAAATCCATTTTCCCCTTATATGTACATAGATTGGCATGAAAAAGATTTTGTAATTTCACAGGCTGACCCCAAACTATCAAAACTTCCAAAGCAAGTCTGGAGAAACACTCCTTATCTCCGGTATCAGGATTCTAGCACCAACGCCGCCGCCTTCTCCGACCAAGGGCATGTCTGTATCCGGACTCACCTGTTGTCCCGCGAGGATATCCCCCTCCCATTCCACCTGCAGATCATCACCACTGCTCCGATGGAGCGCAGGGCAAACGGGGAGGAAGATCCTCTTCCGCAGGTAAGATGCGACCTCTCATCGTATCATCGATCACTTTCTCGACGCGAGAATCCGTCCTTTTTAGTTTTCGTGTCAGTGTTGAGCTTCCTATCATCGGCAGGAGATTATCGGTGCATCCGCGCGGCCCGAGAGCTTCAATGGATGCATCCTTTGGGAATGCCGCTGATGACGCGAATGGTACGCCCTCGAAACAAGGCTAGATCTAATTTTGTTTCAGATAGTTCCGGCTTTAGGATCATGGATTTGTTTGTGCAAGTATGCACAAGAACACACACAACACAAGTGGATATTACTAAAAGTTTAAGTTGCTTTCTTTCCCGCTAAATAATAGCATATCCTAATCCGCATTGTAAGAATTGTAAAAATACTCATTGGTGATATTATGAATTTATGTGTGTATGTGTGCAGTTTAAAATGAGTATGTGATGGAATCTCACATACCGTATACTAATTTTAAACGAAAATTGCCTCGACTCCTTCCGGAGCCATCGATGTGTGATTTGGTTCTATATACTTGTTAATGCTATGAATAGAAGCATGTGCAAAGTATTAGGTCACCTTTTTAGTAATCTCTCATGCATTTGTCATGACTAAGAAAGAAAAACATTCTTATATAAAGTCACTGAATGTTTTTTTTAAACCTTACTTGAGTGTAAGATCTTTGGGATTTTTACACCCATAACCCTGAGTACTTTCGCAATAACATTCATAACCCTGCATAATCGTGAATTACACGAGAAACCCTGAGTAATGCTTAACTCTTACACAACATAACCCTGTGTTATGTTCCGTTTGAGATGTCAGTTATCTATGACGGTTTTCGTTAAGGAAAAGACAGAGTTGCCCCTAATACATGTTCTTATTTGCAAATCATGCTATTTCATCTATCTCTGTCATCTTGTGCGGGAGTTGAGGTCGCAGGCGAAAGTCGAGGAAGAGGGGGCTGTTGGAGGTGGTCGCCTGGAAGCTCGAAATATTTGTCGGGGCTCCTGGGTCGTCGGGGCATGGGAAGGAGGGGCCTCCCAGGCATGCGCAGGCACACACGGTGCGCAGGGGAGGGGGGGGGGAGGGGTTCGAAGCTTGCAGGTCGGGGGGGGGGGGGGGGCTCCTGGGGCGGGGGCTTGGGGAGGAGGGGGCTCCCAGGCATGCGCGAGGCGGGGGCTCCGGGTCGGAGCTTGCAGGCGTGGGGTTCCCAGGCACGCACAGGCGGGAGGGGGGGGGGAGTCGTCGAAGCTTGCGCGCGCCGCGGGGAGGGAGGGGGCTCCTGGGGCGGGGGCTTGGGGAGGAGGGGGCTCCCAAGCATGCGCGGGATGGGGGCTCCGGGTCGGAGCTTGCAGGCACGCACGGCAGGGGGGCGGGAGTCTCCCGAGGTTGCGTGGGGTTCCCAGGTATGCGCAAGCGGCGGCGGGGGGGGGGACGCGACAGAGGGGAAGGAGGGTGTTGCTGCGGGCGGAGGGACGACAGAGGGGTTGGCTGCAAGCGGAGGGAGGGAGGGGGTCGGTAAGCTGGAAGAAGATGGAGGACATTTTTTTCTAATTTTTTTCAGCCGTTGGATACAAGAAGGGTTGGATTAACCCAATGATATGGTTGGGTTAAGGGAAAAATTAACGGAGGGTCATGAGTGTGAGACGGAGTGATTACTCAGGGTTTATCATGTAATTTGCTATTATGCAGGGTTATGAATGTTATTGCGGAATTACTCAGGGTTATGGGTGTAAAAATCCCAAGATCTTTTTGGGAAACAACCCTTCTCCGTATTGATCTAAGCATAACCTTCACAGATCTCATGATAAGAGGTTGTGTGCGTGCCTGTAGCATAACCTCCACTCCTATCGTGACAAGGGGTGTGCGCGTGCGAGGATAACCTTCACACTTCTTACAATAAGGGGTGTTTGCATATGTGTGTATGAGTTATGAATCAGTTCTGTCTATAATGAGGATATGCATACTCTCTAGTCTCTACAACTTACACTACTTGAGATTTCATAACTACAGGAAGAAACGGATATCTGCTGGTCTTGGGAAGCAATCGAACTTGTTGAAAGGGTATCATTGAGTGGAGGCTGGAACTCCTTTTGAAGTTGTTCTTTTAGAATAAAGAAAAATGGAAAACATGTCATGATGTTTTTATACTTCAACATATAACATCAAAATACATCTTGAAAATCTATTATTTATTGGGACTATCAATTTTTTTGGCCAGGCAATGTGCGGAGCTAATTATTTAAGAAAGTGAAAGGTGCTCACCCAAAAGCTCTATTCATCAACAAATTAACGATTACAAGTGATTCAACCAGAAATGTGCATGCGCAAAAAATTCTATATACATGATATGCATCTTCTCTAAAAATCAAAACATTTCTGACAAGCCAAATGACCCAAATAATGGTAAGTGGTTTCTCCTCTCTGCTTTAGATCAATAGGTCATGCTATCAAAGCTCCTTCAGAAATGATTCATTGGAGCTTAGATGTCTTGTGGATGATGTGAGCATCGTGCCACATCTTTATTTCATCTTTCTATATGCAGATCTTCTATGCCAGATCTTTGAATTTTGTAAGCTTATTGAGATCAACCTTTCTTTTTGCTGACAAGCTTTGGAGATATCCATATGGTTTAGAGGATCACCGTGATCCTCTAGTTAGTCAAAAGAGGCAAGTAGAAATTTTGAACAACACTATGGTGATGACGGTGCATTGGGGCTAAGTGAGGAGACATCAAGATATCGATAATTTTTTACTTTTTATATCACAAACACCAAATATTGAACTATCCACTGAAATAAGAATGAAAGGAAAAAGCACCCAGGATTCCAGTGATCTTCCTCTACTCACACTACCCAACCTTCCAACAATTGTCTTAACTTCAACTGGTTCCAAAAATATGTTAAAGAAATAAAATAAAGAATGAATTAAGACACAAAACACACACATGCACACCCACACACCTATACTCAATACTTCCTACAGCTTTCATACCATCCATCCTCTAAACTTTTATAGCAATGTTATAAGTTATAATTGAAAAACATATGGCCAATGCCATAAAAATTTTCACCTTCAGATATTCTTGCATCACTCATATCAATATGTGGATATTTGCCAGCTCCACATCTCCAAGCATGCACTAATCGTTAATCAATGCTCAAGAAACCAGTTGCAGGGGCTCATATGTGTATGCACCTGTGAAACTGCATCGATTTAATCAATCAGACCTATACTCGCCCTTTGTGCATACATGTTGCATAAGCTGCATATGCATGCTGCTTAAATGCATGTATGCAGCCATTTTATGTTATGATTAGAGATCCTGCCCTCAGATTTTACTAAAACCCTTCTCCCCTCCCATTGACGCCGCCTAAATGTAAACCCAACTCTCATGGGCATCACCTGCTCTAATTGATCCTCCCATCGGCATCGCCTTCTCTCTTTAGTCCTCTCAGTTACTCACCCCCCACTGCCGTTGCGTCTTCCCCTCCCACTGGCGTTGCTCATTCAGTTTTAGCCTTCATCTCAATTGCTTTCCTTCTCACCCATTGCAGTTGTCGCCGTTCATCCTCCATCGACACTTCCGCCGAGTAAGTTCTATAGGAGGTTTCTAGTTATTTACTCTAACCGGTTAATTTTTTTATAACCATGCAATCAGTTTCTTTAGAATTTTCGATAGGTCCTTGGTCCTATGAACTACAGTTGCTTGTCATTTATAGGTTTTTGATTCTGCTTATAAGACAGATTTATAATATAATATTATCTATAAAATAGCGAAGAAGGAAGCAAAGAAGGCTGTAAGCGAAGCTAAGTCAATAGCTTATGAGGTTTTGTATAAAAATCTCAACTCTAAGGAGGGCCAAAAGGATATATTCAGGTTGGCCAAAGCAAGAGAAAGAAAGACCAAAGACCTTTCTCAAGTGAGATGCATTAAGGACGAGGAAGGTCACGTGCTTGTTACTTAGAAGGATATAGAGACTAGATGGGAGCAGTACTTCCATAAACTTTTCATTGGAGAAGGAAATAGAGAGATCACTTTGGGTGATCTAGCTAGTAGTGAAAGTTACTTGAATCGTGCATGCTATAGACGAACACAAAGAAAAGAAGTAGAGGAGGCTTTGAAGGTTATGAGACCTGGGAAAGGTGTTGGACCAGATGACATCCCTGTAGAAGTATGGAAAGTTTTAGGTGAGCGTGGTTTGACTTGGCTTACGAATCTATTCAATGTTATTTGGCGAAGCAAGAAAATGCCTGAAGATTGGAGGAGGAGTATCGTGGTGCCTCTGTATAAGAACAAAGGAGACATTCAAAATTGTTCAAATTACAGAGGTATTAAGCTGATGAGTCACACTATGAAAATTTGGGAACGTGTGATCGAAAGAAGGTTGAGGCAAGTTTCCCAAGTAAAAGAAAACCAATTCGGATTCATGCCAGGTCGCTCAACTATTGAAGCCATCCATTTGCTGAGGAGAACAATGGAGATTTATAGAGCTAAAAGGAAGAATCTCCATATGATCTTTATTGATTTGGAGAAGGCTTATGATTCCGTCCCACGAGAGATACTGTGGAGAGTTTTGGAGAAGAGACAAGTACCTATCCTATACATTAATCTCATAGAGGATATGTATGATAGGGCTTTATCTTGTGTAAGAACCCCGACAGGGAAGACTGACTATTTTGATATCAACATTGGTTTACATCAAGGTTCAGCTTTGAGTCCATTTCTTTTTACTTTGATTATGGACGAGTTGACAAGTCACATTCAGGATGAGTTACCTTGGTGTATGTTATTTGCTGATGATATTGTGTTGATTGACGAGACTAGAGATGGAGTAAATGAGAAGCTTGAGGTTTGGAGACATGCATTGGAGACTAAAGGTTTTCGTATAAGTAGGGCTAAGACGGAATATATGGAATGCACTTTTGATGGAAACAATGGTGAAGGAATCGAGGTGAAGATTGGTGACGATAACATTCAAAATAGAGATTCTTTTAGATATCTGGGATCTATTTTGCAACATGATGGGGAAATTGATGGAGATGTTACTAGTAGAATAAATGCAGGCTGGCTAAAGTGGAGAGGAGCCTCCGCTGTTCTCTGTGATAAGAAAATTCCTTTAAAAATTAAAGGAAAGTTTTACAAAGCAGCCGTGAGACCTGCTATGCTTTCTGGTTCTGAATGTTGGCCTGTGAACCATAGACATGTGCAGAGAATGGCTGTAGCAGAAATGAAAATGCTAAGATGGATGTGTGGACATACACGTAAAGATCGGATTCGAAATGATGCAATCAGAAATAAAGTTGGTGTAGCTCCGATCGAGGATAAGATGCGAGAAAACCACTTAAGATGGTTTGGTCATTTGCAAAGAAGGTCAACTGATGCACCGGTTAGGAGATGCGAGTGTTGGGATGTTGAGCCGGCTAAGAGAGGGCGAGGACGGCCCAAAAAGTGTTGGAAAGAGACTATACGAAGGGATCTTAGTTTTTTGGATATAAGTCCGAGATTGACCCAAGATAGATTTGAATGGAGGCGAAGAATCCATGTAGCCGACCCTACTTAATTGTGGGAAAAGGCTTTGTTGTTGTTGTTGTTGTATAATTTTATCTATTGTGCACAGTAGTCGATTTTACCTGAAGTGCACAACAATTGATTTGTGCACAACAATTGAATATTGATGGTTAACTATGTGCACATCAGATGAATTTGTGCACAGTAGTTGAATATTGTGCAGAGCAGTTGGTAATTTCATTTATAGTGCACATTAAATTATTTTATCTAATGTGCTTGTGCACATCAGTTGATTTTATTTTAAAACACCATTAGATTGTTACATGCATCAGATTTTTACTGTTATATTTTTTAAATGCTATATGTCGAGGACCCAAGGCCCCTTAAAATCAAGTAGTCTAGTTCTCAAAGGGAAAGCTTCGATGAGGTCTTGAAGAGCCGAGGTCTATCTTCAATCGATCAAAGAGGGAGCGGGTTGACGCGGAGATGTGTAGCTGATATGCCCAAATATGAAATAAAGCTCAGAGCCAATTTAGCTATTCTCCCACATATTCTAAATGTTTAGGCCGGTGGTACGTGTAAAGCAGCGTTTTTCTTGGCGATTGATTCTACTCTCACCTCACATAGATGGGATAGAGGGAGGCGTCGCACGCATAGATATAAATAGATTGAGGGAGGAAAGAAAGTAGGGCCCTTAAGAGCTAGTGGTTGAGATTCAAGAACCGCCTACTCATAAATTTCTTACTTTGGGATTGATTTTGGGCTTTTCATGTGCAATTTAGGTGGAAGGCGAAGAAGACCTTCAAAAGAGGGGGGGGGTTGAACCTCTCTTTCAAGGCTTTAATATATAAATAATTTCAAGAAGAAATTATATATTAAATCCTTGGTCTGTCCTAATAGTATTGTGGTTAAGGTCGGAAGAATTCATTGAGGTATCCCGCCCAACTATGTACAATTGGGACCAGGTTGGTTTTCAACAAGCAAGGCGGTGATCTTCTGGAGGCAAGCAAGAGAAGGTCAAGCTAATCACAAATAATGATTGAACATATTTCTGAAAAAAATAATGATTGAAATTATTTTTGAGATACACGATTGAAAACATGATTGAGATACATGGTAGAGATAGGAATTGTTTTGAGTTCTACATGAAAATAATTTTTTGTTAGATTTTCTCGAACTCCACTTATATATATATATATATCCAAAAGCATAAATATTTATATTTATTTATAAATTAAAAAATCACATAAATCAGACATACCTTGCATATGGCCTCACATACTGCTTATTCACTATGTGGAGATCTGTTCAAATGCATACGACACCACATCCCTAAACCTTGTCGTTAATACTTTATATGCCTTCTTCAATGCGGATTTTCTCATTTCAGCTCAATAGTCATGCACCCCCATAATACCCTTAGATTCTGGCTTCATATGCATGGGAACAAACTCTGGAATGTGTTGCTTTGAGATGCTATTGTAGAAGTTATTTGATCTTTATCTTTATTAGTTGAGTTCTATTCCTATTTGTAACCATTCGAGTCTTTTATGCAATTATCACCACTTGATTTTTAGGGTTTCACATTATATAAGAAATATTATACCCCTTAATAAACATAATCACATTCATTCTCAACAAGTTTTCACACGGTATCAAAGCAATGATCCTAGACCGGGGCTCATACCTAACTTTCTTGTCGCCACTACAAGCCCTCACTCTCCGTCGTCGAGGTCTTGCATGACTCAGGGTTCTGCACGATGCTTCCCCAACACCGCCGATCTCTCCAACATTGCTCGAGTCCTCCCTTCTCCCTTTGAGCAGTATCAGTTGCGCCTCCAGTAATGCTCTAATGCCACTAGGCCCTGTGCGACAACATCACCACCTCCTAGGGCTCGAGTGACACTCTCCAACGCTGCTGAGATCTTCTGGCGGTGCTCCCCAACACTGCTGCACGCTGCAGTCTTCTCCAACGTCGTCACCTACTGTTGGATCATCTCCAGTTGCCCTCGAAATTCCAACGCATCAACACATCTCTAGCGCATTATCTTTGATGCTTGTCTTCGTAGCATGCATCTTGGCCTGACCATGATATCCCCAGTGCATCGTGGCTTGATCACGATATCTTTGACTTTATTTCTCGATATCTCTAGTGCACCATGGTCTGACTACGATATCAGTTTATCTCCAGCACACCGCGACCTTCGATAACACCAACTAGACCCAATGGAGCATCTTGTGATACCCTCATAGATTATGCATGATTGGATGATTAATTAGCTTCATTGATCTCCTCTGACCAAAATTGCCACGACTCCTATCGAGACCAAACCCCTATTTTCTACATATGCTATGATGATGCAAGGTACTTATATCAAATTAAAGGGTAATAGGAATTATGTTCTCCGATTTCGAACCGTCAAGGTGTTCTTCAGAGGTCAGAGGAAAATATCTATCTCGACAAAGTAACCACTAAGGGAGACTGATAAAGACTACGAGTCCTTCCTTGGGGACTACTATCAGGTCATAACATGGACCACCAACAATGCTTAGTCCCACATTGTAGCGAATCTCTTGTACAAGGACACCACAAAGGACATGTGGTATGAACTAGCATAGACTTACTCAGCAGACTAACAAGTCACGTCTTGTGATGTCTACATGCATATATGGTCTACTTTTAAGGGGAGTTCACTCTTGTGGATTACTAATCGACACCTTAATGGCCTCTATGAGGAACTTGTCATCTTTCATCCAGCCTATTGTCCCAAACATGTGACAGAGAGGTCTGAGTGGCAAGTCTATAGATTTCTTTTTTTAAGGCAAGTCTACAGATTTCTTGAAGACCTACATCATCGCTATCAAACTGTGAATGACCAGTCTCTTATATATGATACTTTGCCATCCATCAAGGTCATCTTTGATCGTTTTCAATAGCAAGGTTGCAGAAAGCGGTAGTCGGTACTCGGTCGGCGGGGTCAATGACTAAGAATTAATCGACAGTCGGACGACTAATTGGATTTAGTCAGCCATTAGTCAGTTTTGATTTTTTTTAAATTATTTTGTTGAGATGTTTATGTATCTCAGTATTATATTTACATGTTATGTTTTCTTTCAGTATCTCTTATGTAATTAACCCATGGCTCTTCTCCTATATAAGAGAGCCTTGGGATCTCTTTTATCTTATGAATGAATTTTATCCCAACATAGTATCAGAGCAACGGTCCTAGATCGGGGTTCTCGAACCAAAACCCTAACCCTAGCCCCACCTGCCGCCCCCCTCTCCGCGCGCCTCCGCGCCTCTGCGCGTGCCCCTCCGCGCCTTCCGCGCGTCTTCGTGCGGCCCGCGCCGCCACCCAGCCCCGCTGCACCCACCCAGCGGCGCTGCCCCTGCCCCCCAACGACCGTTGTCGCCTTGTTCCAGCACAACGTGGCTCCGATGACCCTCCTTTGTGGCACTGAGGCATCCGTAGGCGCTGTGGCCTGATTCGCAAGGACTCGGCGCGCCCTGGGCGGCCCCGCGGACCCCTGTTCACGTACGACGAGGTCTGGACAGATCTGTGCGGGGTGAAATAGTCTGATTTCTCCCTTCATTTGTGGCCCTAGACCACAAACACAGTATTAGGGATGAGTGTATAAGTCTACAGATACACATCATCCCTCATTTGATGCTGTAGACAACTATTTTGTCAAGATATTCCCCTCTTGTTCCGCATTTTGGCCTATTAAAGAATGTCAAAAGTCAAGGGTGACGTATTCTCCTCTTCCGATGCTTTCAAAGGACCGACACCTATCATAAAGATGGACGGGACCAACTACGAGTTATGGTCTATGTAGTTTCGTACCCTGATGCAATGCCATAACAAGGAGCATATTCTGACTGATTCAGTGCCAGCGGACAAGACAGGGGCCAACGCATCATGGAAGTAAGATGATGCATATGCTCGTATATGGCTCTGGGACACTTAGCACAGAGATTGCTAATGATATTGTCAATCAGCCAACTGCAAAGGCCATGTGGGACATATTGGCCGTTACCTATGGACATGCGAAAAATGAAAGCAAGATACTCCAACTTCAGTTCGACATTTTCTTGATCAAGCAAAATGGTCGACCTCTACATGCACATTTTCACATCTGAGAGGCATGTTTGAACGTCTCCACAGCTTCATGCCTATCACTACCAGTGTGGAACAACAACAGACGTATCAGAATGCCACTATGACTGGCGTTTTTCTGTCCTCTCTTGACTCAGAGTACGATGTCACTCGTACTCAACTTCTGAATGGCGAGACCATACCACCAATGGAGGAGGTATACAAGCGGCTGGTCAGGATTACTACCACACCTACATCCACGCCACATCTGACTTCCTCGGCTATGGCTGCTTCTCGTGGACGAGGCAGTGCATCCCAGTTTCGTGGTCGCGGACCTCGTGGTAGAGGTGGAGGCCGTCAGCGTGGTCCATGTTCTTGTTGTCGTCGTCCTGGCCACTCAGAGGAGACATGCTTTCACAAGCACGGCATTCCGGCGTCTGCACGTGTTACGGAGCAGACTGACTCTTCACCTGCGCCTACTACTGATGCACATTTTGATGATCTTGTCTCAAGACTTCGAGAAATGGTGACCACTCCTGTGACTCAGACCGCAGGACCATCAGATGCAGCGGCTACCGCCAGAGCACTACCCAGTTCTTCATGTAACTCATATGTGCTTACCAGTATCAGTAGCAACAGTTCCGATGTGACAGATTGGATTATGGATTCTGGAGTATCTCATCACATGTGTGGAGATCGGACACCGTTTTCTTCGTACAAGACTATTCCTCCAGGGCGTTCCGTCATCATAGCCAATGGAGTTCGACTACCCATTGTTGGTCAGGGGGAGATTGTTTTAGCCCCTTCTATACGCCTTCAGAATGTTTTACATGCTCCAGACTTTCAAATGAATCTTTTGTCTATTAGTCAGATTACAAAAAATTTACACTATCGTGCCATTTTTTTACCCCTCTTCTCTTATGTTTCAAGACATTCTAACTGGCAGGATGATTATTCATGGCCATGAGCAGAGGATTATACAAACTTGCTGTTCAGTCATGTGCTGGGGTTGCCTCTATTCCCTCTGCTTCTGCTTCGCCTTTTCTGTGGCATCTTCGCTTTGGCCACCTTCCTCTTCAAAAGATGATACGCGTTCTCCCGCAAATATCTACTCGTACTACCCTAGAATGTGAAGCTTGTCAGCTTGGGAAACACCATCGCTCCTCCTTTCCGAGTCATCCTGGTCGTAGTAGTAGTCGGTCCTTTGAGTTATTTCATTTTGACATTTGGGGTCCAAGTCATGTTCCTGATCATCAGGGGCATAGATTTTATATTGTTGCTGTGGATGATTATTCTAGACTTTCTTGGGTTTTCTTACTTAAACATAAGTCTGAAGCATGTGCTATAATTAAAACTTTTCTTCTTGAGATCAACAACATATTTTCTGCTAAAGTCAAATACATTCGTACCGACAATGCTTTGGAATTTTCTACTCTTCATTTGGTAGAATTTCTCCACTCTCTGGGTATTGTTCATCAGACTTCATGCACTTATACATCACAGCAAAATGGGGTTGCAGAACGCAAACATCGTCACATATTAGACATCACGAGGACATTGTTGATTCACAGCAGTACACCTCATTCATTCTTGGGGGACGCGGTCCTAACTGCCTGTTACTTGGTAAATCGCATGCCCTCCACCGTTCTTGGCGAGAAGAATCCCTTCTCGATTGCGTTTCCCGATAAGGAACTCTTCACACTTACACCTCGTGTTTTTGGGTCGGTAGCTTTTGTCCATAACTTTACTCCTGGCCGTGACAAGCTCTCACCTAGAGCTGTCAAATGTGTCTGTTGGTTATTCCCATACCAAAAAGGGTATAGATGTTTTGATCCTGTTGGGAGAAAATACTATGTGAGTGCTGATGTTACTTTTTTCGAATCTATTATATATTTCTATCCTACATGTGATAGGTTGTCTAATACTGGATCCCGAGAGGATGTTGTGATTCCTCCACCTCCATCTGCTCCTTCACCACCTTCACCATCTACACCCCCACCCCCACCTCCACCTCCACCTCCACCTCCACCTCCTCCCAAAGAATCTACATTCTTACCACATGTTTATACTCGCAGATCTTCTATTCGTTCCTCTGCTCACGCGCCTACAACATCATCCACCATGCCTCAGGTATGTCAGGAACATATTATTTCTACTGATGGCACTGGAGATTTTAATGATGAACATGAAGAGTTAATTCCAGAGGACGGTGAGGCTGATGACCTGGAGATACCAATTGCTCTAAGGAAACCTCGTCGCCAATGCGCTACGTACCCAATGGCTGCCCATGTTTCCTTGGACCATCTGTCAGAGGACTACAAGAAGTTTATAGTGGGACTATCGGCTGTTACTATCTCGGGACATATCAGGAGACGCTCCAGGAAAGTAGGTGGCGCCTTGCTATGGAAGAAGAGATGGCGGCTCTGCGATCACGTGGCACATGGAGCATTGTCACACCTCCACCAGGAGCATTTATTGTGAGCTGCAAATGGATATTTACGGTCAAGCAAAGGGCCGATGGCAGTGTCGACAGATTCAAAGCAAGGCTTGTGGCTTGAGGGTTCACCCAAACCTATGGGGTGGATTATCAGGACACCTTCTCTCCAGTAGCAAGACATTCAATACTACACATTCTGCTATCTGTTGCCGTTTCCAGGGATTGGCCCCTATATCAACTTGATGTCAAGAATGCCTTTCTCTATGGGGATCTCCAGGAGGAAGTATATATGCAACAACCACCAGGATTTGCTACTGAGGGGGAGTCTCAGAAGGTGTGCCGACTCCACAAGGCGATTTATGGCCTGAAGCAGAGTCCGAGAGCTTGGTATCAAAAGCAATCGGAGTTGATAGAGAAAAAGGGGTTTGTGCGGTCTATTGCGGACCACTCATTGTTTGTACAAAGGACACCTAGAGGTACCGTGGCTATTCTTGTTTATGTGGATGATATTGTCATTACAGGAGATGATGAGCATGGTATTCTTATTGTTAAGGAGTTCCTTGGTCAACAGTCTGTGACTAAGGACCTTGGCAATCTTCGCTACTTTCTTGGATTAGAGTTCGCCAGGAATCAACGTGGACTCGTGATGAATCAAAGGAAATTTGTTATGGACCTTCTATCTGAGACATGCATGACAGGGTGTAAACCTGCTTCTACTCCTATGGATGCAAGCATGAGATTGTATGATGAGGACACTGAAGAAATTGACAGGAGATATAAAGAGCTTGTTGGGAAGCTCTTATACGCCACCATTACTAAGCCGGATATTGCTTTTGCAGTTAGCAAAGTCAGTCAGTTCATGGAGCAACCCAGGAAGGTACATATGGATGTTGTACACATGATCTTGAGGTAATTGAAGACTTCACCCGGCTCTGGCCTTATGTTCAGTAGGGATGCATTACTTGAGGTGACAACATGTGCATATGCAGATTATGCTGGTTGTCCCAAGGACAGAAAGTCGACTTTTGATTTTGCTATCTTTGTAGGCAGCTCACTTGTTTCATGGAAAAGCAAGAAGCATACTGTGGTGGCCAGATCTAGTGCTGAGTCTGAATACCGGGCGATGGCACAAGGATGTACAGAAATGATGTGGGTCAGATAGTATTAATAGACCTTACTGTTGATGTCTCTCTACCTATGAAGCTTTTATGTGATAATCAAGCAGCTTTATTTATTGCCAATAACCCTGCTTTTCATGAGCGGACAAAGCATATCGAGGTGGATTGTCACTACACTAGAGGCATGATTCAGAAATGACTCATATCCACCTCTCATGTTTCTACAGGAGATCAGACTGCAGATATCTTCACGAAGGCTCTGGCTAGAGGTCCTTTTCAGAGATGCTGTTCCAAGCTGAGCATGATTGATATTTATGCTCCAGCTTGAGGGGGAGTGTTGAGATGTTTATGTATCTTAGTATTATATTTACATGCTATGTTTTCTTTCAGCATCTCTTATGTAATTAACCCATGGCTCTTCTCCTATATAAGAGAACCTTGGGATCTCTTTTATCTTATGAATGAATTTTATCCCAATAATTTTAAATATATGAATCATTTTTTATGCATATATTCTTATATATTAACATAGATTTGTACATTTTATATACTATGAAACAAAAGCAGTAATTGACTTTAAGTATAACATTAAGCATATTAGTATAAGTTTGCTTTTAAAAAAGGCAAAAAAACTAAAAAAGCTTGTTGTAAAAGTCGCCCGATTAGTCGGGTTGACCGACTAATGGCCGACTAGGCCTAGTCGAGTCGGCTACCCCCCGACTCGACTAGTCGGGCCGACTAGTCGGCCGACTTTTACAAGCTTGTTGAGACTTCTACCGGACGCAGTCCTTCTCCACAGCTGGTGGAGAACTTTTCCTTTCTTACTTCCTCTGGACGGGAAGGCCACTATAACTTTCGCGAGGTTCGAGGCCGTGACTATGGTCGTGGTCAGGCCATGGCTGCATGTCATGTATTCGCTCCCAGAATACCAATCACCCATCCGAGAGGTGTTGAGCAAAGTTTGGTATGTCGCCACATGCCAATACTGCATCCGACTATGATGTAACTGTGGCAGAGCCAACATCTGATCAGGACTCCATAGACAGACATTCCAACTCTCCATCACAAATTACTCCCGCTTGATGTAATTGATGCATAACTATACTTCAAATGAGTCTCTTCCTATTGTGAACCTGGCTGCCACCTCAAGTATTGTAGCTAACTCTACTTCTTCCACACTGTCTACATGGATTATTGACTCTGGTGCATCTACTCACTTGATTGGCGAAGGTAGTTTGCTGACCTCCTCTCAACCCTCTTTCAGTGTAAAGACGATCTGCCTTGCCAATATGAACATTCCCCATTACTACTGTTGGAACTATGGGGTTTTCTTTCAAATTGAAACTCTTTGGCATTTTTTGTGCACCTGATTTTCCTTTGAGCCTTATATTAGTTCATAAGCTATATGTTGAATTGAAATTTGAATCGTGGAGTGATTTTTGACGAGTCTATTGATATTTTCAGGACATCCGGACGATGCAAGTTTTTGGTGGAGGTCATGAGAAGAATGGCTTATACTATCTTGATATCCCTGCCGATTCCACTGTTGTGGACATCGTCTTCGTTTCTGCTAATCAATTCCTTTCGCATTTGCAACTTTGTCACCCCTCTGTTAAATCCCTTTCTCAAATGTTTCTCGAGCTGTCGACCACTTCATAAGTTCTGAGACCAAACCTTGCCACAAAGTTGCCGAACCATCAAATGGAGTCTCAAAGATGACATTGATGGATGACCCCCATGCGTGCCCAAAATTGCCCAACACGTCCCATCCACCTCCGCGAGGCGAGGAAAATAAAAGTTGACTGCCTTGTTCCTACACAACTTTAACAACATCCTAAGGACCTCAAGGAGAGTCGAATACCGTTGTGAAGCCTTCAAGCAGTCATCTTGAGTCGCGTCTTGAGTCGTGAATTGGGGTAACGATGATAAACATGTGTCATAGTGACAAAAAGAAAGGTGCAAGTGGGCAATCCTACCGGACACCTTGTTCAGGTAGTAAGAACCCACCGAAAGGTTGCCTGCTAATCAACATCGAGAAGGATGATGTAGTAACACTTCATCCCTGCTATCAAGATATGTGGGAGGCCCTTTTTGTGTAGCAAACTTCAAAGGATTTTCAATCAACACAATCATAGGCCTTAGAGAGATCCACCTTCCTCTATTCTAACAACTTGCCTCCTCTTCCAATCAGACACAATCTCCGGAGCCATGAATATTGTATCTATCATCATCATACGAGTCATGAACCCCTTCTATAATGGCTTGACAATCGATGTAAGCATCCTTTGAGGTGGTTAATGAGAAGTTTTGCCACAATCAAAGAAATCACATTAAATAAAGTTATTTGCCTATGGTCCTCAATGCAAACACTCTCGGAAAGTGGCCGACCTGTTATTCCTCCTCCTATCCAACCACTCTCTGAAGCCCGATTCCATCAACAGATCTTTCTCAAACTTGATGTATGAGGAGAAGCCACCTCCCCAGAATCTCACATCAATGGCATGTGATCCGACCGGCTTCTTGGCATTATTCACACAGCAGAAAACTGGAAGAACTGCACCAACTTCGTTGAAACCATGAACCTGCCAGGTCTGGAGTCTCTGGACCATGAGGGTGTATTCCTCCAGGTGAACCTCTGGTTGCCTGCATTAAGTACCTCCAGCTGCAGCTCACCAATCAGCACCCAGAAGTTTTCAGTTCCTTGGTATCAGTTGCATATCACATGCAGATTTTATTTAGTTCTTGTTGTACTTCTTAATTCACTCTATAATATGAATGCTTTGTTTTGTTTTCAGTTGCACATCTGTGCCACCAGTCACCAGCACAGATCTTTTTGTTGGAACTTGGACAATATGACCTCTTTCCAAATTGTATTTTACCATTTTTATCACCACTCATCTGTTTCTTGAGCTTTGATTACAAGCTATTTTTGGTTGAAAATGATCATAATAGCTGTTTTCCATCTCTTATCTGTAGTCAACAATTTCGGAACTTATTGATGTAAATATGATCCCTGAAAAAAGTTTAACTGGATCATTTGCAGGCATGTTAGTATGATGGTATGCATGTCCTGACATTATTGTTGGATGGTGGTTATTATGTTCAGAAATTTTCCTTGAATTGTTTGGTATTGTGATAGGTAGATAACCATATCAAAATTGAACTCTCACATGTTTTTTATGAGAAGCCAAGAGATGTCCATTCAAGATGGATAATTAATCACTGTTTCGTTCAATTATAATGGTGAAATGTTATATATAGAAACATATATGGTTTCTATCCCTTGTACCCCTCTTGGATCCTGCAATATCAGTTATTCCCTTCCCTTTTTTGTAATATCAACTGTGTCCCTATATCCTTACGAAATTCACATTTTCGCCCTTTTATAGTATCAGTTATGCCCCCACTTTACCTTAATGGAAGGGCGAAACTGTGAATTTCATAAGAATATAGGGGTGCAACTGATATTAACAAAAGGGAGGGACATAACTGATATTACAGAAGTTAAGAAGGGCCCAAGTGATAAAATCCCAAACATATAACACTCACTAAGAGCAAGAACATACCTGTCATTTCATACAAAAACTAGCATTACATATTCCACATAGTATTTGTTGAAGGGAACGAATGAGATAAGTTTATTCAGACCCTAGAGCTCTCTTATATAGGAGAAAAGCTCTATGGGTAAATTACAGAAAATGGACAATTAAAAGAAACAAATAACATAATTACTCTAACACTCCCCCTCAAGCTGGAGCATATATATCTATCATGCTCAGCTTGGAACAACACAGATGAAAAGGACCTCTAGCAAGAGCTTTGGTGAACATGTCTGCAATCTGCTCTCCTGATGATACATAAGAAGTTGAAATAAGCCCCTTTTGAATTAAGTTCTGTGTATAATGACAATCCACTTCGATGTGTTTTGTCCTTTCATGGAAGGCTGGATTATTGGCTATGGACAAGGCTGCCTGATTATCACATTTAAGATGCATGGGAAGAGGTACTTCAATAGTTAAATCAGTCAAGACCGATTTAACCCACATCATCTCAGCACTACCTTGGGCCATTGCCCTATATTCTGACTCTGCACTGGATCGAGCCACGACAGTTTGTTTCTTACTCTTCCATGCTACTGGTGAGCTGCCAACAAATACAATAAAGCCTGAAGTAGACTTTCTATCATTAGGGCACCCAGCATAGTCTACATCAGCACAACCTGTGACAGATATAGAGGTATCTTTCCTAAACAGAAGACCGGCACCTGGAGACGACTTCAGATATCTCAAGATCATAAAAACAGCATTCATGTGAGCCTGTCTGGGTTGCTCCATAAATTGACTTACCCTACTGACAGCAAAGGATATATCTGGTCGGGTAATAGTGACATATAACAACTTCCCCACGAGCTCTCTATACCGTTTCTTGTCCACCTCCTCAGATTCATCATCATAGAGTTTGACATTAGGATCCATAGGAGTAGTAGCTGGTCTACATCCTGCCATTCCTGTCTCAGATAACAGATCAGTAACATACTTCCGTTGTGTCATTACCATGCCTTGCTCATTTCTTGCAAACTCCAATCCCAAAAAGTAACGAAGTGTACCCAGATCCTTCGTAACAAACTGCTCACTAAGAAAATCCTTGGCCGCTTGAATGCCCTGCTTATTACTACCAGTGATAACAATATCATCCACATACACTAAGATGATCACAATACCTTGCTGGTCTCTCTTTACAAAGAGAGTATGATCTGCTGTAGATCTGACGAAGCCCTTCTGTTCAATCAACTCCGAGAGCTTCTGAAACCAAGCTCGTGGACTCTGCTTCAGGCCATATATGGCCTTATGAAGACGACACACCATACTGGACTCCCCCTCGGCAGCAAACCCTGGTGGCTGCTGCATATAGACCTCTTCCTGCAAGTCACCATACAAGAAAGCGTTCTTGACATCTAACTGAAACAGGGGCCAGTCACGGACAATAGCAACTGCAATGAGAATCCGTAAGGTAGAATGACGGGCTACTGGAGAAAACGTCTCCTGATAGTCCACCCCATATGTTTGGGTGAAGCCACGAGCAACCAACCTGGCTTTGTATCTATCAACCGTACCATCAGCCCTATGCTTAACAGTAAAAACCCATTTGCTTCCGACTATGGACGCACCTGGTGGAGGATGTACAACACTCCACGTACCACGTGACTGCAATGCCGCCATCTCCTCTTCCATAGCCAAATGCCATGGACTGCTTTGTAATGCCTCCTGATATGACCTTGGGATTTCCACTGCTGATAACCCAAGGACGAACTTACGAAACTCCGGGGACAACCGCTCCAAACAGGCCTGTGATGCAAAGTCCATCCCATATTTGTGATTCATTGTCCGTGCACGCTTTTGCCTTCTATGGGCAATAGGAAGATCAAGATCATCAACTGGAGTAGTAGTAGTAGCATCTGTGCCCTGTACATCTGTCTGCGCATGCAAATCACCCGTGCCATTAGTAGTACTCAAATGTTCATTACATACCTCGGGCGTCCTGGATGATGGAGGAGGCACATGAGCAGAGGGTCGACGCTGATAGACCTGAGGATAAAAAATAGAAGGTGGTGGTGGAGGTGGTGGTGGTATAGGCTGTGGTGGTGGTGGTGGTGGCGGCAGAGTAGAGCATGGAATAGATGGTGGAGGAGGGACATAGATATCATCTCCTTCGTCTGAATGAGTGAGGTTGTCACCTGTAGGAGAGAAATACATAATGGATTCAAAGAAGGTGACATCAGCACTAACATGGTACCGTCGTCTAACTGGATCAAAACACCGATACCCTTTTTGGATTTTGGAATAACCCACAAAAATGCATTTGACAGCTCTGGGAGAGAGCTTGTCAAGACCAGGAGAGAAGAGATGAACAAATGCAACGGAGCCAAAGACGCGAGGTGTTAGTGAGAAAAGATCCTTCTCGGGAAACGCAGTCAAGAATGGGATCTTCTCTCCTAACACTGATGAAGGCATACGGTTGACCAGATAACAAGCAGTTAGAATCGCATCCCCCCAATAGGAGTGAGGGGCACGACTCTGAATCAAAAGGGTCTTGGTAATGTCCAACAAATGATGATGTTTCCGCTCAGCTACCCCATTTTGTTGGGAAGTGTAAGCACATGACTTCTGATGCACGATTCCTTGAGACATAAGGAATTTTGAGATATGAGAACTACATAATTCAAGAGCATTATCGGACCGTATGAACTTCACTCGAGCAGAATAAATATTTTTTATTTCAATAATGAAAGACTGGATAACAGATGCAGCATCAGACTTATTTTTAAGTAGAAAGACCCAAGAAAGTCTAGAGAAATCATCGACAGCAACAAGATAAAACCTGTGCCCTTGAAGATCAGGGACACGACTGGGACCCCAAATATCAAAATGTAGCAGCTCAAAAAGACCATGATGACTTGGACCTATACGACTCGGAAAAGACGACCTGTGATGTTTGCCAAGTTGGCATGCCTCACACTGAAAATTAGACTTGGGAGAAATCTATGGAAGAATACGAACCATCTTTTGCAACGGAAGATGGCCAAATCGAAGATGCCAAGTGTAGGGTGACACCAATCCAGCCCTCATAGAAGAGATACCAGCATATGGAGATTGCACCAGTCGATAAAGACCTCCTTGCTCATGGCCAGTCCCAATCACTCTGCCCGTTAATATGTCCTGAAACACAAGAGTAGATGGGTCAAATATAGCACGGCAATGTAAATCTTTGGTGAGTTGACTAATAGACAGCAAATTCATCGAGAACTTCGGTGCATAGAGAACATTGGACAGTCTCAAGGTAGGAGTCAACTGTACCTCCCCTTGACCAGTAATAGGGGAATATGTACCATCAGCTATCACCACCGATCGTTCAGATTGAGCAGGATGAAAGACACTAAACTGACCTCTGTCACCACAGAGATGGTGTGATGCACCTGCATCAATGATCCATTCTGATAGATCCGCCTTGTAACACGTAGTAAAGGCAATGGGTGCGGAACCTTTGAAGGCACCCACAGATGGAAAATCTACCTTGTTGTATGACATGACGACAACAATAACCTGCAACTGGGGTTACACGATCGGAAGACAATGTCTATTTGTCCATAGACTTAAACCAGCGGTCACGCATACAGAACATGTATATTCAAGGAAGCATGGCTAGGGCATCTAGTGCACACGGCTGCACGCTACAGAACATAACCTGGACTGCACGCAAGATGAGATAGCCAGGCTAGATGAGAAAGTCAGAACATGACCTGGACTGCACGGTACAGTAAAGATGTGGCTTTGCGTCGATGTGGCGCACAGGAGAGATCAGGAGAGATCGCCAGGCAGGAGCGATGTCGCGCACCCCACGATGTCAGGAGGCTACACCACGCGTGCAATGGAGACACAGGCGAGGTGCGATGGCTACACCACGATCGCCAGGAGAGATGGAGGCACAGGGCTATCGGCCTCGACCACGCGCGCGATCAGGAGCGAAGGCTCCAGGCGCGCGATGAGAGCCTAGATGGCGCGAGGCGAGATGGGTCGCACAGGACCCTTGCGCCAGATGAGGATGCACGAGGTCGCCAAGAAAGCGCTATCGCGCGAGGGCTATCGCGCGAGGGTTATCGCGCCAGAAGGAGCACAAGCGATGTCGCGCGCAGATGAGGGCTATCGCGCGAGAGCCAGGCGGGAGGGCGCAAGAGAGATGTCACAGCGATGGCCCTCGATGTCACAGTCGATGGCGGCGACCTCGAAATCGAGAGGGAGAGAGAAAGAGCGGCGGGTGGGGTAGGGTTAGGTCTCAAAACTCCGGCCTAGGACCGTCGCTCTGATGCCATGTTGAAGGGAACGAATGAGATAAGTTTATTCAGACCCTAGAGATCTCTTATATAGGAGAAAAGCTCTATGGATAAATTACAGAAAAGGGACAATTAAAAGAAACAAATAACATAATTACTCTAACAATATTAAAACAAGATCCTCAGCTCCGCTCCTATGCTTTTTGTCCGTCAGCATTTCACGTATTGGGATTTCCTATGTTGAATCTTGTATTTATGATGCCCTTGGAGCAAGGAATTTTAATCGATTTTTAATTTCTGTTGTAAATAATTGTTTGTAAATATATCTTTTTAAGATTATTCAGCATACATGACCGGAAAAGCCATATTTTCCAGCTGTTTGACTTTTTCGATCACACACATAACAATTAAGAAATAATGACAGTAAATCTGGTGGTATAGCAAGAATTCAAATATTTGCACAGCGAAGTTTGTAGACAAAATGGACTTATATTGCTGAAAAGTCTTGTTAACAGGCAAATAATTCAATCAAGATCAAATTAATGCTTATGCCTGTGTTTCGTCACAATTACATGATCAGTTGAGAATGCTCTAATAGCAAGTGGGGCCTTTCTATGGTCATGCACCACTTGTTTTATAAGAAGTATCAAAAGCTCCAAGCTCTCATGGATCATGCTGACAGTTGAACATGCTCTTTCACTTCAGTAGCAATTTAGCACATGGAAGTTATGAATAGGTGTATTTGTGAAAGATCTAGCGGTGGACTTTTACTTCTAGCATTTTTTAAATAGAAATAATTAGACTGGTACAGACAGCTGAACTGCCATGTGAAACTGGCATTTGTTTTCAATCCAGTAGAGCTACATGATTTCAACCTATTCTTTCTCTAGCGATCAATACCTTATATCAGTTACCAGTCCCTCAAGTCTCAGCAGTTATTTTACCGCCCTTCCCTTTCTCTAGAGTCCCTAGTTGTTTTCTTTCCAGAGTCCCTTTTTTTTCCACAAAAAAATTGGTGTTCTTGGCTTTTGTATAATGACTACACTATAATTGCTGGAGATGGCAAGCATACTTCTTGGTATATCAGTATCCTGTTCTCCTACGCTTGTTGGGATAAACACGGTTTCTCCCAGACTGCTCGAAATGACAAATAACAGAGTTGGATAAGAGGCAACCAAAGGAAAAGATGAATTTGAAGACTAGACATCTTTTTTCACATCTATCATAAAGGACATGTATGATAGAGCTTTATCTTGTGTAAGGACCCCGTCTGGGAAGACTGACTATTTTGACATCAACAATGGTTTACATCAAGGTTCAGCTTTGAGTCAATTTCTTTTTACTTTGATTATGAACGAGTTGACAAATCACATTCAGGATGAGTTACCTTGGTATATGTTATTTGCTGATGATATTGTGTTGATTGACGAGACTAGAGATGGAGTAAATGAGAAGCTTGAGGTCTGGAGACATGAGTTGGAGAGTAAAGGATTTCGTATAAGTAGGGCTAAGAAAGAATATATGGAGTGCACCTTTGATGGAAGCAATGGTGAAGGAATCGAGGTGAAGATTGGTGATGATAACATTCAGAAGAGAGATTCTTTTAGATATCTGGGTTCTATTTTGCAACATGATGGGGAAATTGATGGAGATGTTACTAACAGAATAAATGCAAGCTGGCTAAAGTGGAGAGGAGCCTCTGTTGTTAAGGAAAATTTTACAAAGCAGCCGTGAGACCTGCTATGCTCTATGGATCTGAATGTTGGCCTGTGAACCATAGACATGTGCAGAGAATGGCTGTAGCGGAAATGAAAATGCTAAGGTGGATGTGTGGACACACACGTAAAGATCGGATTCGGAATGGTGCAATCATAAAGAAAGTTGGCGTTGCTCCGATCGAGGATAAGAAGCGAGAAAACCGCTTAAGATGGTTTGGTCATTTGCAAAGAAGATCAGCTGATGCATCAGTTAGGAGATGCGAGCGTTGGGATGTTGAGTCGGCTAAGAGAGGGCGGGGACGGCCCAAGAAGTGTTGGAAAGAGACCATACGAAGGGATCTTTGTTTTGTTGATATAAACCCGGGATTGACCCAAGATAGATCTTTGTTTTTGTTGTTGTTGTTTTTTAGATATCTTTCCCCATTCTTTCTAATTTTTCTCCCCTTGCTATTTTCATCTCTCCTTTTCTTGTCTTCTTATTCTTGTTTTCTTTCCTCAAGACTTTTTTTTGTAGAATATCCAATTGTTTGGACAAAACATAAATTTTCACATGGACAACTAATTCTTCAATAAATGACCTGCCCTTGATGGCCATTTAACACTGGCATGACATGCTTTCAAAAAAAATACTGGCATTGATACAAGTCAATTCACTGTTTCATGCAATATAGGAATGTTGTCATTTGGTTGGGCTAATGGAGCTTTTGCCACGACTTTACAAAATTGGTGGAGGTCATCAGATGAATGTTTATTCAGCTGGTGGTACACTAATTTGGTTTTATGAAAGGAAAGTATAAAAGTGAGTTATCATTTTTAGAAGTCGTTTTCTCAAAAATCTTTAGAAGTTGTTCATTGTGGAAAGATCAATAATTGTTTTAATAAAAAAACCATGCGATTATAATCACAACCTCTTAATGATTGCAAATTATCAACCACCACATAATCATATTTAGAGCACCTTTGTAGAGATAGATATTATTATGCTATGTACCTGTTTGTTATTTCTTTATTTTCTCTGGACTACTTTGTACTTTACCCTTAAGGTCTCTCCCTATATAAGAGAGCCTAGGGTTTCTCTGAATGATCAATCACTGTTTTCTCCCAACATGGTATCAGAGCCCAAGCCCTAGGGCTCTCCACCCGCTGCCCACCCCCACCCGCCGCCCAAGCCTCCCACCCCCTCGGCCACCCCCTCGGCCCTCTCCTCTCGGGTTTCTCTCCGAGATCGCCTCTTCGCCGCCCATAGCCCCTCTCGGCGCTCCTCAGCCCTAGCAGCCACAGCCGCCGGCCTCCACTCGCTGACCCCTAGCCCTAGCGGCACCTTAGTTGCCGCCGCCAGCCCCAACTTGCCGCCACCAGCCCGTAGGGGTGCCGCCCAGTCCGTAGGGGGCCACAACCCTCACCTCCAGACCGTGTCCTAGTCGACCACGCCTAGGTCTCTTTCTCCGGATCTATGGATTTGAGTGCATAACGTCTACATATGCACTCGAATCCTATGCGGTTTGTGTAGACATCAGTCACTTTGTCTACAAACCCTAGTTCTTCTCCAGCGGCGATATGTCAGAATCGAAGGTTGATATGCCCTCCATAGGCGCATTCAAAGGTCCTGCGCCAATAGTCAAGATGGACAGGTCGAATTATGAGCTCTGGGCGATGCAGTTCATGAGCCTCATGAAGTCGAATGGTAAGAAGCACATTCTTACCGAGGATGAGCCAGCAGAGAAGACATGGATATATGCCTCGTGGAAGGCTGATGACTCGTATGCAAAGGTTTGGTTGTCAGGTACATTGTCGATGGAGATTGCCAACGATGTTCTCCATCAGCCCACTGCCAAGGCGATGTGGGATATCCTAGCTGCTACATATTCGCAGGTGCGAAATGAGACCAAGATGTTACAGCTTCAGCATGACATATTCACGATGAAGCAGAACGACAAACCTCTTCACTCCTTATACACATCCCTGAGGGGGATGTTTGAGAAGTTATACAGTACTATCCCACTCACAGCGACTCCTGAACAGCAGAAGACATTTCAGAATGCCACCATGGTGGGCGTTTTACTTGCGGCCCTTGATCCTGAATATGACGCCGCCCGTTCTCAGATCTTAGCCGATGCAGTTATTCCTCCAGTGGAGGATGTTTACAGGAGGCTCAGTCGCACTATAGTTTCTTCCAGTTCTTCTACTCCGCCCCCATCGGCGATGGCAGTTTCGCATGGGAGAGGTGGTCCGTCTTCTGGACGTGGACATGGACGTGGACCCCAGGGCAGGGGTGGTCGCTTTAGTCAGCCATGTTCATAATGTCACCGCACAGGACACTCCGAGGAGACATGCTATTCTAAGCATGGATTCCCAGCATCGGTACGTGTAGCAGAGCACTCTCAGCCCCAGTTGGCATCTACTGCAGACAACCGTTTTGAGGAACTTGTGGCACGTCTTCACGATATTATGCCACAATCATCTGGCGATTCTTCTTGTGGACCTTCAGATGTTGCTGCTACAGCCTTCGCCAGTTCATCTGCTGCTGCTAGTACCTCAGGTAGATCTACTGCATTTACACCGTCTCATGATATCTCTGATTGGATTATAGATTCGGGTGCCACACATCATCTCTATCGAGACCGAGATAGACTTGAGTCCTACAGGGACACTCCTCACGACCGCTCAGTGCAGATCGCAGATGGTACTCATTCCCCTCTTGTTGGACAGGGGGAGGTCTTCCTTTCCTCTACTATGCATCTACAGAATGTCCTACATGCTCCTGAGTTCTCGATGAATCTGTTATCTATTAGTCAGATTACGAAGGATTTGTATTGTCGTGCTATATTTGACCCGTCTTCTCTTATTTTTCAGGACATACTAACGGGCAGGGTGATTGGCTGTGGCTCTGAGCAGAATGGTCTATATCGGCTGGTTCAGAATTCTTATGCTGGTGTCTCCTCTCATTCTACCGGACCAGTTTCTCCGTACATCTGGCATCTCTGTTTTGGTCACCTCCCGCTCCAGAAAATACGCCATCTTCTACCTCAGATCTCTCCCAGTTCGTCTTTTCGCTGTGAAGCATGTCAGTTGGGAAAGCATCATCGGTCGAGCTTTCCTAGTCGTCAGAGTCGGAGCAGTAGCTCCCCGTTTGAGTTGTTTTGTATAGATATATAGGGTCCAAGTTGTGTACCCGATCATCAGGGGCACATATTTTATCTAGTGGTAGTGGATGATTTCTCTCGTGTATCTTGGGTATTTTTTTAAAGAATAAATCTGAAGCAGGAGATGTGATCAAGAATTTGATTAATGAAGTGCAAAATGTGTTCTCTTCTACTGTCAAATATATTCGAACAGATAATGCCCTAGAATTTTGCACACGGTCCCTCTCTCAATTTCTTTCATCAAAGGGCATTATGCACCAAACCACTTGTGTGTACACATCTCAGCAGAATGGTGTGGCGGAAAGAAAGCATCGCCATCTCCTTGACATTACTCGAGCCCTACTGATTCAGAGTTGTGCCCCTATTTTTTTCTGGGGGGATGCTGTTCTTACCGCGTGTTATCTGGTCAATCGTATGCCATCTTCTGTTCTTGGTGAGAAAATACCTCTCTCTATCATTTTTCCTGACAAGGAATTATTCTCACTTACTCCACGTGTCTTTGGTACTGTGGCATTTGTTCATCTTCTGACTCCTGGACTTGACAAACTCTCACCTAGAGTTGTCAAGTGTGTCTTTGTCGGTTATTCTCGGACTCAGAAGGGCTATCGGTGTTATGATCCTATAAACAAGAAATACTTTGTTAGTGCTGATGTCACATTCTTTGAGTCTGTTATGTATTTTTCTCCTGCATGTGACAGACTGGTACCATCCACTACCAATGATGATGTCTATGTCCCTCCACCTCCTACTTGGAGTTCACCTGAGTCTACTCCTGTTCCTGCCCCTACATCATCGTCACCACCACCACCTCCACCTCCACCTCTTCCACGACCTCCCATTCCACCTCTACCAAAATTCTATACGCGTCGGTCAGGTCCTGCTCAGGCTACACGTCAACTACCCATCACGCCTCAGGTATGTTCCGATGGCATTTCTACCGACGGGTCATATATGGTACATGTGCAGGATTCTTCATTGCAGGAGGAAACTACACCATCCAGTACAACAGAGGATGATCTTGATATCCCTATTGCTATCCGGAAGCAGAAGCGGATGTGTGCCTCTTATCCCTTTGCTCCACAGGTGTCTTTTCACCGTCTCACTGGAGATTTTCAAAGATTTGCTGCAGCGTTGTCTTCCGTGGATATACCACGGACCTACCAGGACGCTATGAAGATTGATTGCTGGAGATTGGCTATGGAAGATGAGATGCGTGCATTGCAGTCTCGTGACACATGGTCTTTGGTTATTGCTCCTCCTGATGCATCTATTGTGAGCTGTAAGTGGGTCTTCACAGTTAAATATCATGCAGATGGCAGTCTAGATCGGTACAAAGCACGTTTGGTCGCGCGTGGTTTTACACAAACCTATGGCATGGACTATATGGACACTTTTTCTCCAGTGGCTCGACATTCTACCCTTCACATTCTCTTATCTGTGGCTGTGGTCCGTGACTAGAGTATATCTCAACTGGATGTCAAGAATGTCTTGTATGGAGATCTGCAGGAGGAAGTCTACATGCAGCAGCCGCCAGGGTTTACTGCTGAGGGGGAGAAGCATATGGTGTGTAGACTTCACAAGGCAATTTATGGCCTCAAACAGAGTCCAAGAGTGTGGTTCCAGAAGCTTTCCAATCTTATTGAACAACATGGATTCAAGAGGTCAAATGCAGACCACTCATTGTTTGTTCAGAAGTCATCGGCAGGTACGGTTGTTATCATGGTCTATGTTGATGATATTCTGGTTACAGGAGATGATATTCAGGGCATAGAAAGGGCGAAGGCATTCCTAGGCCGTCAGTTCATTACGAAGGATCTTGGAACTCTAAGATATTTTCTGGGGTTGGAATTTGCCAGGAATGCACAGGGTTTGGTGATGACCCAATGGAAGTATATTACAGACTTCTTGATTGAAACAGGCATGGCTGGATGCAAACCATCAAGAATTCCCATGGATCCAAGCATGAAGTTGTATGATGATGACACTGCTGAAGTGGATAAAAGGAGATATAGAGAAATGGTGGGTAAGCTCCTTTATATTACTATAACTTGTAGAGATAGTTATTATTATGTTATGTACCTCTTCGTTATTTCTGTGTCGTTTATGGACTACTGTGTACTTTACCCTTAAGGTCTCTCCCTATATAAGAGAGCCTAGGGTTTCTCTAAATGAATAATCCAAGTTTTTCTCCCAACATGGTATCAGAGCCGCCCTAGGGCTCTCTCTCCCTCTCCCCACCCGCTGCCCTCTCCTCTCACGCCGTACCCCCGCGCCGATCCCTGGCCCTCCCCGGCGTTCCTACCGCCCCTCCCTCCCCAGTGGGCCCCTCCCCGCCGCCAACTAGCCCCCAACCCACCGCCACCAGTCCCCAGGTGGACCCCAGCCCGCCGCCACCAGTACCTAGGCGGACCCCCTCCCGCCGCCGATCCTCACCGCCCTCCCCAAGCAGCCTCCTTGCCGCGCCGCCACCACTTGGGCGGTCCTCCACTCCAGCCGCCAGGCCTATATGCGGCTTCCTGTCCCGCTGCTAGCCCCTTAGGCGGCCTCATCTCCGGCGTGCCCTAGCCACCCTCATTTCTTCCACCGGATAGATGGATTTGAGTGCGTAACGTCTACATACGCACTCAAATCCAATGCAGTTTGTGTAGACATTCATTACCTTGTCTACAAACCCTAGTTCTTTTCAAGCGGCAGTATGTCAGAATCGAAGGTCGATATGCCCTCCACCGGCGCATTCAAAGGTCCTGCGCCAATAGTGAAGATGGACGGGTCGAATTATGAGCTCTGGGCAATGCAGTTCATGAGCCTCATGAAGTCGAATGGTAAGAAGCACATTCTTACCGAGGATGAGCCCGTAGAGAAGACATGGATATATGCCTCATGGCAGGCTGATGACTCCTACGCAAAGGTCTGGTTGTCTGGTACATTGACGATGGAGATTGCTAATGATGTCCTCCATCAGCCCACTGCCAAGGCGATGTGGGATATTCTCGCCGCTACATATTCGCAGGTGCGAAATGAGACCAAGATGTTACAACTTCAGCATGACATTTTCACAATGAAGCAGAGCAGCAGACCTCTTCACTCCTTATACATATCCCTGAGAGGGATGTTTGAGAAGTTATACAGTACTATCCCACTCACAGCTACTCCTAAACAACAGAAGACATTTCGGAACGCCACCATGGTGGGTGTTCTACTGGCGGCCCTTGATCCTGAACATGACGCCGCCCGGTCTCAGATCCTAGCCGATGCAGTTATTCCTCCAGTGGAGGATGTTTACAGGAGACTCAGTCGCATTACAATTTCTTCCAGCTCTTCTACTCCATCCCCATCAGCGATGGCAGTCTCGCGTGGGAGAGGTGGCCCGTCCTCTGTTCGTGGACGTGGACGTAGACCCCAGGGAAGGGGTGGTCGCTTTAGTCAGACATGTTCCTATTGTCACCGTACAGGACACTCGGAGGAGACATGCTATTTTAAGCATGGGTTCCCAGCATCGGCACGTGTTGCAGAGCATTCTCAGTCCCCGTTGCCATCTACTGCAGATAATCGTTTTGAGGAACTTGTAGCACGTCTCCGAGATATTATGCCACATTCATCTGGTGATTTGTCTGGTGGACCTTCAGATGTTGCTGCTACAACCTCTGCCAGTTCATCTGCTGCTGCTAGTACCTCATGTAGATCTACTGCATTTACACCGTCTCATGATATCTCTGATTGGGTTATAGATTCGGGAGCCACACATCATCTCTGTCGAGATAGAGACAGACTACAGTCCTACAGGGACGTTCCTCACGGCCGCTCAATGCAGATCGCAGATGGTACTCATTCCCCTTTTGTTGGATAGGGGGAGGTCTTCCTATCCTCCACTATGCATCTACAGAATGTCCTATATGCTCCTGAGTTCTCGATGAATCTGTTATCTATTAGTCAGATTACGAAGGATTTGCATTGTCGTGCTATATTTGACCCGTCTTCTCTTATTTTTCAGGACATACTAACGGGCATGGTGATTGGCTGTGGCTCTGAGCAGAATGGTATATATCGGCTGGTTCGGAATTCCTATGCTGGCGTCTCCTCTCATTCTGCCGGACCAGTTTCTCCGTACATCTGGCATCTACGTTTTGGTCACCTTCCGCTCCAGAAAATGCGCCATCTTCTGCCCAAGATCTCTCCTAGTTCGTCCTTTCGCTGTGAAGCATGTCAGTTGGGAAAGCATCATCGGTCGAGCTTTCCTTGTCGTCAGAGTCGGAGCAGTAGCTCCCCATTCGAGTTGTTACATATAGATATATGGGTCCGAGTCGTGTACCAGATCATCAGGGGCACAGATTTTATCTTGTGGTAGTGGATAATTTCTCTCGTGTATCATGGGTCTTTCTTTTGAAGAATAAATCTGAAGCAGGAGATGTGATCAAGACTTTAATTAATGAAGTGCACAATGTTTTCTCTTCTTCAGTCAAATATGTTCGGACGGATAATGCCCTAGAATCTTGCACACTGTCACTTTCTCAATTTCTTTCATCAAAGGGCATTATTCACCAAACCACTTGTGCATATACATCTCAGCAGAATGGTGTGGCGGAAAGAAAGCATCGCCATCTCCTGGATATCAATCGAACCCTGTTGATTCAGAGTTGTGCTCCTATTTCTTTCTGGGGGGATGCTGTTCTTACTGCATGTTATCTGGTCAATCGAATGCCATCCTCTGTTCTTGGTGAGAAGATACCTATTTCTCTCATTTTTCCTGACAAGGAATTATTCTCACTGACTCCACGTGTCTTTGGTACTGTGGCATTTGTTCATCTTCTGTCTCCCGGACTTGACAAACTCTCTCCTAGAGCAGTTAAGTGTGTCTTTGTTGGTTATTTCAGGACTCAGAAGGGCTACCGGTGTTATGATCCTATAAATAAGAAGTACTTCGTGAGTGCTGATGTCACTTTCTTTGAGTCTGTCATGTATTTTTCTCCTGCAGGTGACAGACTGGTACCATCCACTACCAATGATGATGTCTATGTTCCTCCACCACCTACTTGGAGTTCACCTGAGTCTCCTCCTGTTCCTGCCTTCACGTCAGCTCCACCACCACCACCACCTCCTCCTCCACCTCTTCCACGACCTCCCATTTCACCTCTACCAAAATTCTATACGCGTCGGTCAGGTCCTGCTCAGGCTACACGTCAGCCACCCATCACGCCTCAGGTATGTTCAGATGGCATTACTACTGACGGGTCAGATTTGGTACATATGCAGGATTCTTCAGTACAGGAAGACACTAGACCATCCAGTGCAACAGATGATGATCTTGATATTCCGATTGCTATTCGGAAGCAGAAGCGGATGTGTGCCTCTTATCCATTTGCGTCACATGTTTCGTTTCACCATCTCACTGGTGACTTTCAGAATTTGCTTCAGCCTTATCTTCCGTGGATATACCACGGACCTACCAGGAAGCTTTAAAGAGTGATTGCTGGAGATTAGCTATGGAAGAAGAGATGCGTGCATTGCAGTCCCGTGGCACATGGTCGTTGGTTCCTGCTCCTCCTGATGCATCTATTGTGAGCTGTAAGTGGGTCTTCACAGTTAAATATCATGCAGATGGTACTTTGGATCGGTACAGAGCACATTTGATCGCGCGTGGGTTTACACAGACCTATGGCGTAGACTACATGGATACTTTCTCTCCAGTGGCTAGACATTCTACCCTTCGCATTCTCTTATCTGTGGCCGTGGTTCGTGAATGGAGTATATCTCAACTGGATGTCAAGAATGCATTCCTGTATGGGGATCT
Organism: Ottelia alismoides; assembly: GCA_037367405.1. Lineage (NCBI taxonomy): Eukaryota > Viridiplantae > Streptophyta > Magnoliopsida > Alismatales > Hydrocharitaceae > Ottelia > Ottelia alismoides. The sequence goes on along the minus strand of JAZKJV010006075.1, from coordinate 253,806 downwards.
ACAGGAGGAAGTCTACATGCAGCAACCACCTGGGTTTACTGCTGATGGGGAGAAGCATATGATCTGTAGACTTCACAAGGCAATATATGACCTCAAACAGAGTCCAAGAGCATGGTTCCAGAAGCTTTCCAACCTTATTGAGCAACAGGGATTCAAGATGTCAAATGCAGACCACTCGTTGTTTGTCCAGATGTCAAATGCAGACCACTCGGCAGGTACGGTTGTTATCATGGTCTATGTTGATGATATTCTTGTTATAGGAGATGATGTTCAGGGCATAGAAAGGGCGAAGGCATTCCTAGGCCGTCAGTTTGTTACAAAGGATCTTGGAACCCTAAGATATTTTCTGGGGTTGGAATTTGCAAGGAATGCACAAGGCTTGGTGATGACCCAACGGAAGTACATTACAGACTTCCTGATTGAGACAGGCATGGATGGATGCAAACCATCAAGTATTCCCATGGACCCTAGCATGAAGTTGTATGATGGTGATACTGATGAAGTGGATAAGAGGAGATATAGAGAAATGGTGGGAAAACTCCTTTATATTACCATAACTCGTCCGGATATTGCATTTGCAGTAAGCAGGGTGAGTCAATTTATGGAGCAGCCAAGACAAGTTCACATGGATGCTATATACATGATACTGAGGTATCTGAAGTCTTCTCCAGGTTCAGGGTTGCTGTTCAGAAATGATACAGATTTATCTATCTCAGCGTGTGCAGACGCCGATTATGCAGGATGCCCTAAGGATCGAAAATCAACCTCAGGGTTCGCAGTTTTTGTTGGAAGCTCTCTGATTTCTTGGAAAAGCAAGAAACAAACTGTTGTGGCAAGGTCCAGTGCCGAATCCGAATATAGGGCCATGACTCAAGCCAGCACGGAAATGATGTGGGTTAGATCCGTACTAGAAGATCTACATGTAGCTGTGTCTCTACCCATGAAGCTTCAGTGTGACAATCAGGCAGCCTTGTTCATTGCCAACAATCCAGCTTTTCATGAAAGAACCAAGCATATTGAAGTTGACTGCCATTACACTAGAGACTTGATCCAGAGAGGATTGATATCCACTACGCATGTGAGCTCAGGAGATCAGACTGCAGATGTATTCACCAAGCCATTGCTCAGAGGACCTTTTCAGAGATGTTCATCCAAGCTGAGCATGATAGACATCTATGCTCCACCTTGAGGGGGAGTGTAGAGATAGTTATTATTATGTTATGTACCTCTTCGTTATTTCTGTGTTGTTTATGGACTACTGTGTACTTTACCCTTAAGGTCTCTCCCTATATAAGAGAGCCTAGGGTTTCTCTGAATGAATAATCCAAGTTTTTCTCCCAACATAACTCAACCTGATATTGCCTTTGCAGTAAGCAGGGTGAGTCAATTTATGGAGCAGCCAAGACAAGTTCATATGGATGCTATACACATGATACTAAGGTATCTGAAGTCTTCTCCAAGTTCAGGATTGCTGTTTCGGAAGGGCACAGATTTGTCTATCTCAGCATGTGCAGACGCCGATTATGCAGGATGCCCTAAGGATCGAAAATCAACCTCAGGATTCGCAGTGTTTGTTGGAAGCTCTCTGGTTTCTTGGAAAAGCAAGAAACAAACTGTTGTGGCAAGGTCCAGTGCTGAATCCGAATATAGGGCCATGGCGCAAGCCAGCACGGAGATGATGTGGGTTCGATATGTACTAGAGGATCTACATGTAGCCGTACCTCTACCCATGCAGCTTCAGTGTGACAATCATGCAGCCTTGTTCATTGCCAACAATCCAGCTTTTTATGAAAGAACCAAGCATATAGAAGTTGACTGCCATTACACTAGAGACTTGATCCAGAGAGGATTGATATCTACAACTCACGTGAGCTCAGGGGATCAGACTGCGGATGTATTCACCAAGCCGTTGCTCAGAGGACCTTTTCAGAGATGTTCATCCAAGCTGAGCATGATAGACATCTATGCTCCACCTTGAGGGGGAGTGTAGAGATATATATTATTATGCTATGTACATGTTTGTTATTTCTTTATTTTCTCTGGACTACTTCGTACTTTACCCTTAAGGTCTCTCCCTATATAAGAGAGCCTAGGATTTCTCTGAATGATCAATCACTGTTTTCTCCCAACAACCTTGACATGCATGACCTCCGATAACATCATAAACAATGATAAGATATTGGAAAATTAGTAATTTAGTATAAACATTATGAAGTTGCGGCACAAAAAGCTGGGAGGTTCCTTTCGATAAGGATAAACATTTAGAACTCATACGCCTATTGATTGGAGCACCTACCACCATAACGTGATCATATAAAACCGTATTTTTTTAAGGCCACCATCGAAGCATGGTCATAGAAAGGACCGTGCAGTGCCATCAAATCATGAACCGGGGAAGCCTTAGCGATGGAGCTAATGACGTTGTCCAGTTGTTCAAATGGAGATGGAAATGTAGTATTAAATTAGCAGCCTGAAAGGCAAAACTTCTGAGCTCATCTACGGCATAAACAAAACCATTAGCTTGCCTCTCCCTACACTCTCCTCTTGACAATTTTTAGAGTTGAGTGGCATCAAGATCCTTACATAAATGGCTATACCCCAGCAATCCCCACGACACCATACTCATCCCTTCTGGCACCCTCATTGGGGCTATAATATGAGGCCACAATATACAAGAAGCTGTCCGCAATGCTTTCTGAAGTCTCTGCAGTGAGCCAAGTACCCACTTAGCTGCCTTTGAGGGAGAAAATATTAGCTCTTCAAATTTCCACTCGACCTTCCAAACTCCTAATTTTATCGCGTCTTAAGCTAAATTTAATCCCATGTTCACTGTGTTCATCAGATTATGCATATATTATTGATTTGTACTAGGTTGATCTGGAAGTCAAAGGCATTTTCAGGGTGAATGTCTTCCTCTGGTTACTTAGGAGGGACAACTTACGACCAAGGCTGGTAGAGCCTAGTTTATGCAAGCAGCTGATGATAACTGCCTGTTTTGTTCCAAGTGCTTTGGAAGATGTGGACCACCTTATCTTCACTTGTGACTGATCTAAAGGGGTATGGCTTGCTGCAGGAACTGAGTGGCTGAATCCTGCTTTCTGGTCTTCTATGGTCTTTCAGCACCCTTGGGGCTGATGATTGTCATTCTATGGTGATCGGTTGATAACTATGGCACTGGTTTGGACATTGTGGTTAGCCTTTAAGGGTGTGTGTTCCATGGGGAGAGTTTCTACGAGGAGAATGTTTGTTGAACATTTTAAGGTTCTGTATGAGTTTTGGATCATGTAATTTATTCTACGAGGAGAATGTTTGGGAAAATGTCATTAGGTCGATGATCATTGACGGGGGGTTTCGACAAGGAACCGAAATCTCGAGCGAAATGGCGATATGAAGCCAGTTCCCAGACATTTCTTCACAAATGGTGGTCGATATGGGCGAAATGTCGTTGAAATTTCGTCGAATTTCGACAAAATATTGTATCGACAAGGTATCGATACGATATCCGAAATCGATATTTAAACCCTTAGGTAAGAATGGAGGGAAACCGAGAACTGGGAAGAGCGACTGCAGACCACTTTCACGAGTTCTCGGCGAGGGAGGCTAGCAGGCGATGGAGGTGGACTGGCTTGGGAGCGGTGCGCTTGTCCGACGCTCATGCGTCTAGCCTGACCCACACAGTTACGTTAGAGGAGCTGAAGTCGGCGGTGTGGAATCTCAACGGCGATGGGGCACCGGGCTCGGATGGTTTCCCAATCTCTTTTTATAGAGACTTCTGGGACTTGGTTGGCAGGGAGGTACTCGAGGTTGTGGTGGAGTGCTGTCATTGCAATGCAGGTTTTGAGCGGGTAAACAAGGCTCTGGTGGTGCTCCTTCCGAAGAGGGGCGGTGCGGAGAGGGTCGAAGACTTCCGGCCTATCGCCATTTCCAATGCGTTATACTTGATTGCGCTAAAGTATTTGCGACTAGACTGAGTAGAATCCTGGAACACTTCATTTCCCCTTCTCAAACGACCTTCATGCCGGGGAGGCAGATTGCAGACAGCTTGATCATGGCATCTGAGATTATCGCGAATTGGAAGAGGAGCGTCAAACAGGCCCTGCTGTGGAAGGTGGACTTCTCGAAGGCTTTTGACACATTGGACTGACACTTTCTCTGGGTTGCATTGCATAGAAGAGCCTTTCCCGAGGTCTGGATTACTTGGATGAAACAATGTGTGACTACGACCTCTATGACGGTCTTCGTGAATGGGCGTCCGGAGGGGGGTTTTTTCCAGCCACGGAGGGGGGTGAGGCAGGGCTGCCCTCTTGCTCCCTTGCTCTTTATCATCGCGAAGGACGTTCTTGCTTGTATGATTGACATAGTGCAACAAATTGGGCTCACATGCGGTTACTCTAGGGATGAGCTGAGGATCCCGCTTCTTTAGTACGTTGACGACACCATATTCTTCATTGAAGGGGGCCTCGAGGAGGCTAAAGGCATGACTACAACGCTGGAGCTTTTGAGTGAGATGTTTGGATTGATGCAGAATACCAACAAGTCCAAGGTGGTTCCGTTTACTATGAGTGAGGAGGTGGCGGGCCTTTGTTGTTCGGCGTTGGGTACTGAGTGTGCCGGGCTTCTCATTCACTATCTGGGCTTGCCGCTGGCCATGGGGAGGTCGAAGTTGGCGGATTGGCTGCCGCTGGTTGAGAAGGTGGAGAAACGGCTCGCGGGTTGGAAGGCGGCAGTCCTTTCAAGGGGGGGGGGGTTGGTGTTCTTGAGGGTGGTGCTCTCCGCCATGCCAGTATATTGGCTGGCATCAGGAGGAGGTTGGAAGGGTTAATGAGACGATTTCTATGGGGCAGGAACGAGCAGGGTCCTGGAATTCACCTTGTTGGCTGGGACGATATCACTCTCCAGAAATGCGAGGGCGGGCTTGGGATCTGTTGGCTGGGCGAGCTGAATGAGGCCCTGTTGCTGAAGGGGGTGGCCATGATCTGGGGAAGCGGGGAGGATCTCTGCTCCAACCTTCTGCGGCGGATCTACGCGGTCACTGGGGCGGCGCTGCGGCTGCCGGCACGCTGGGGCTGAGGCCCTCGCCTTTTTGGAGGGCTGTTCAGTCTGTCACTCTCAACTTTCAGGATTTGTTCAGACAAATGCTGGGGAATGGGCTTAGCTTCGCCTTTTGGAAGGACGACTGGACAGATGGTGGGGCGTTGTCTTTACGCTTCCCCCGACTGTTTGCTTTGGCGGCGGATCAGGATGTGTGGGTGGCTTCTTGCTGGTTGGATGGGAACTGGATGCCGGCTTTCCGTTCCAATTTCTCTGATCAGCGCCTGGAGGAGTTCTTGCGGTTGCTTGACGCTCTTAGGGAGGTGAGGGGGCCCTCTGTGGAGCGGGGCCACTGGGTTTGGCACGGGAGTTCTTTCTCCGTGAGGAGGGCTTACTCGGCAATCTGCAGACCCCCTCCCTCTCTTTCGGCGGAGCTGGTTAGAGATTGCGTTTCTTCTGGGGGCTGGATCTTCCTGCGAGGGTCGCCTTCTTCTTTTGGTTATTCAGGAGGAAGAGGCTGATGATGCGGGACCGTTAGGCTAGGCTTCTTGGCGTGATCTCGGATAGATGCTTGTTGTGTAATGGTGGGATCGAGACATTGGAGCATCTCTTTTTCTCATGCCCGGCTGTGATACCTGTTTGGGATGATCCCGACTTGGGATGGGTGAGCAGGGCGAGCGTTGGGGCTTTCTGTGGAGGCTTGGTTGCGGCCAGCATCGGTCGAGGAGGGAACTGCTTCGGCCGCTCGTGTTGATTTGGTCCATTTGGATGGCTAGGAATGCGCTGCTGTTATCTAGCCATAGATTTTATAAGGAAAATGTTTGTACCCATGCGTCGAGTCTGTTAAACTCGTGACTCGCCTAGAGCGTCTCCATGTACTTGTTTTTATTTCTCCTTTTTAATATATTCCTGGGGTGAACACCTACGAGTGTCTTCCCCTTTCTTGGCTTCAAAAAAAAATTATTGTGAGTTTTTTTAATAAATAAATTGGGTGTACACCATTCTAAGTGCTCACCCTTTTTTACCTAAAATAGAAGTGGTCGGGGAAATGAAAACGAAAGGTAAGGTTGTGTAAAATATGCTGAGGTGACCCAACCCTTGCCATGGATCACATAGCAGGATCTTATGCACTAGGTTGCTCTTTTCTAATGCAGACAGGGAAATGGTGCACGTCTGAGTGGCATCTGACCATCAAGTCATTTGAATCTGAACTATTCATGTGCATGAGTTGAAGTGCTTAACGTAAAGGTTTACTAATATTTGTTATATGGTTAAAGTTTTCATCAACTAGGTCTCACCCCAGGATTGCCGATATTTATATTTTTGCGACATTGTTTTTATGTAAATTCTTCTATGGCAACTTATTTAGCCTCATTTTCTTTTTTCCCTTCATGGCTGCAGTTGTTTTTCCTGGGATCAACGTAAGAGATCCATATAGACGGTTAGGGATAAGCAGAGAAGCTTCAGAAGAAGAGATTCAAGCTGCCAGAAACTTTCTAATAAATAGATATGCTAGGCATAAACCAAGTGTTGATGCAATTGAATCTGCTCATGATAAGATCATTATGCAGAAATTCTATGAAAGGAAAAATCCCAAGATTGACATAAAGAAAAAAATCAGGGTGGTCACCCAATCACGAGTTGTGAAAGCTGTCACTAGTAGGTTTGAAACACCATCAAGGAATATCCTAATCAAGACAACTCTTGCTTTTGTTGCGCTGGGGGTGCTCAGTGTTTTGTTTCCGACTGAAGAAGGGCCTACACTCCAAGTGGCAATTTCCCTTATAGCAGCAATTTATTTCATTAATGATAGGCTAAGAAGCCGATTACGAGCTTTCTTGTATGGGTATGTACTTTGTTCTCTTTCCTTGTTCAGATAGATCTTTTAATATTTTCAATTCCAATTTCTGGCATGGATATGAAATTGTTGAGTGAATTATTTCCTGGCTCCTGCATTGTATTGCTTTGAGTATTATTGTTGAAATGCAATTTTTGAGATTATGTTTTCACCATTTCCCCAATATAACTTATACTGAGAATATCAGGAGTAAAACCTCAAAGATAAACCTGAGCTTTTTGTAGTGCTGTAGACTATTAATATTAAGTTCCTCATCTATTACTTATTTGTTATGCCATGCCGTTTGGTTATTAGTTTGTTATCAATTTGACTTGCACTACTAGTTATGACCATGGCTTTAAAAAATGTGTCTTGAGGTGTCGAGGCGTAAGCCTCGAGGTGGTTTTCCTTGAAAACCACCTCGAGGCTATAGCCTCAGTCTGGAAATCCAAGGCGTAAGCCTCAGAGACACGAGGCTGTACTAAGGCGGTGAGGCGATTCCGAGGCACCACCTCGATCTGCTGTGCTTTTTTTGGGCAAGTAATAAAAAAGTATAAAAAGTTATATTTTTACAATAATAGTAAAGTTATAGAGCATATATTAGTCACAAATATACAAGTCACAATCACAATATTGTATTATAGTATCCTTATATGTTACTTCTGAAATATAATATTTCGTAAATATATAATTATACATTCATCATTGCATCAAAGAACTCATGCAAGTGTATAATGATTGTTTGTAATTAGTGTGAATAAAATTTATATCAACAAATGATACCCAATTGCTTGTATCACTAGAATGAGTATGATATATGTTTAAGAGACTGTATATTTTTATCAGAATATCATGAATTCACGTATTTACAATATCAATATTATATAATCATAAATTAAAACTAGCATATACAGTTAATATTGTATGATTTGTAGGTCTATTAAATTTGAAATATTCAACTTGAAATATTCAAATTTAGGAGGATTTATGAATATTTGAAGATTTTTACGACAATATAGTTATGTTTAATAATAGTTCTAACCTGCATTTTCTCTATAAATTGAGGCTTACGCCTCGACCACCTCGAGGCTTACACCTCGCCTCAATAACGGAAAACTGCCACGATCTGCCTCGTGTTTTTTGAAGCCTTGGTTATGACAACTAAAATTCTGTAGACCTCCTATCCGATAAACACCACCAGAAGATGCGACTTATTTTTTTCTGCTTAGATTGTCCCATTATCAATGTGAGGTTTTGATTCCTGCCACAAATGTTTACGAACACCAGTCTGAACCTTTTGGAGTTATAGGTAACTACTACTGCTAGAAGACAATGACCCCTTCTGCATCTAATTTACATTCTTTTTGCCGACATCCATTCTTTTGTTAAATGCAATTTTTCTTACTGCTACCAATATACATTCTTTTGTTGCACACGATTCTTTTAACATACATACAATTCTTTTAGCGTATCTTTGATTTATATTACATTGTGTTTTAGAGCAAAACATCCTGTAAGACATGGTGTAAATAAGAAAGAAGATGCACATCTTTTAGAAAGTATCTCGATTTACCACATTGGAAGGTGAAGATCATGGTCTGGTAGATGAGAGACCTTGGTCACTAGGTCTATAGGAGGAAGTGGACATCCCTTTCCGATGTGACATGTTTACTATGTGGGGGTACTGAGAAAGATATTCGTATTCAGCTCTCTCTCTTTGGGTCTCCATTCTGCGTGGAGGTTTGGAACGGCATGGTGGTCTCTTGGTTAATTGGATTGAACCCACCTCGCAATTAACTTTTTGGCAAGACTTTCAGAGAGGGGAGAAGAGCTGGACGGGAGGTGACCCATGTTTGGAGACGCGATAATTTTAGACCAACCGTGATGATCTGGGTGATTTAGTTGCAAATGAATGAGATATTCGCTAGAGTGGTGGGGCCATATGTAGAGAACATAATCGATTCAGTTTCGAATTATTGGAGTGCTTGGGAGGGTGGTCTGTAGATATGTTCTTACATTTGGTGATTTTTTATTGAATACAATGGATGATCATTAACCTCTAATGATCATCCTTAGGCTTTTAAAAAGGAAACCCCACTTTACATGCTAGTATAAATTAAGTATTTTGCATGTCTCAAGATTCTAATCCGTTTTATTTTTTCTTTGGAATTGATGCTCCAAGAACTATAAACTCAAAATTGAATTGAGATTGACATAAAACTTGGTCCTGCAATGCCTGAGTCATATACTATAGATTTGAAGAACATCCAGAGATTCAAGCGATTGAAGATAATATAACTAGCCAATATGTTCCTCCTCATGTCGACATATTTTACTGCTTAGGAGAGATCGCACTTGCTTGTTTAAGTAGCTATGGGTTTTGCTACGATTTTTTACTACCGTCCATCTCTGATTTTGGTATATTGTAAGCGATGCTAGAGTTCCCTGTGAATGGATAGGATTACACTTTTCAGACTTGGTTGATATGATAAAGTAGTTTTATTCACATTCATATTGTAAGCGATGCTCCTCTCGTCTGCAGGGCTGGTGCCTTCGTAGTTTCTTGGCTTCTTGGCACGTTTTTGATGGTGTCCGTAATCCCTCCTCTGCTCCGCGGACCCAGGAGTTTGGAAGTGAGCACTTCCCTACTAAGTTACGCACTATTATGGGTATCCTCGACCTATCTCAAGTAAAGGGCAGGGCAGAAAACTTGAAAGACTGAAGTTCGGGGGGACATCGTCAGCCACTTTTTTGTCTGATGTTAGAGTTTTTTCTTCTGTAATTTTTCGACTACTTTAGTGCAAATTCTTGTTCCTAGTACCTCATGATAGAAGCTCTTGTGTGACAGAGTGCTGTTGTTTTGCTTCAATCCTTGGTTTAAACATGTACTAAAGTGCTATCAAAACTGCATGAGGCTCTGTCTGTGGACTTTTTCTAACCTTGATTGCACTTCTTTGGAAGGCTGTGTTCACTTTTCTGGTTCCTCTATACTGCGGATTTCAACGGTTATGCGCACGCTCCGTTCTTGTGCCGACTCATGTTGGTTTAGGTGTGTGGCACAAAAGGTTATTTAGGGTTTGTATCGGTTGTGGACCTATTGTCGCAAGAGAAAACAATAATGGATGCTTTGAATCAACTGCTTGGATCTGTGCTGTTTTATTCATAAAAATGCCACTGAAATTGAATTGGATTCCTTATTGTCCCCTACATTCTTGTGCTGCAAGCAAATATAGATGTGATTTTTGAACATATTGAACATATGTTGGAAGGGAATGAACTAGATAATCATTCATCTAACCCTAGAGCTCTCTTATATAGGAGAAAAGCTCTACGGGTAAATTACAGAAAAAGGACAATTAAAAGAAACAAATAACATAATTACTCTAACACTCCCCCTCAAGCTGGAGCATATATATCTATCACGCTCAGCTTGGAACAACATAGATGAAAAGGACCTCTAGCAAGAGCCTTGGTGAACATGTCTGCAATCTGTTCTCCTGATGATACATAAGAAGTTGAAATAAGCCCCTTTTGAATTAAGTCCCGTGTATAATGACAATCCACTTCAATGTGCTTTGTCCTTTCATGGAAGGCTGGATTATTGGCTATGAACAAGGATGCCTGATTATCACATTTAAGATGCATAGGAAGAGGTACTTCAATAGTTAAATCATTCAGAACCGATTTAACCCACATCATCTCAGCACTACCTTGGGCCATTGCCCTATATTCTGACTCTGCACTGGATCGAGCCACGACCGTCTGTTTCTTACTCTTCCATGCTACTGGTGAGCTGCCAACAAATACAATAAAGCCTGAAGTAGACTTTCTATCATTAGGGCACCCAGCATAGTCTGCATCAGCACAACCTGTGACAGATATAGAGGTATCTTTCCTAAATAGAAGACCAGCACCTGGAGACGACTTCAGATATCTCAAGATCATAAAAACAGCATTCATGTGAGCCTGTCTGGGTTGCTCCATAAATTGACTTACCCTACTGACAGCAAAGGATATATCTGGTCGGGTAATAGTGACATATAGCAACTTTCCCACGAGCTCTCTATACCGTCTCTTGTCCACCTCCTCAGAGTCATCATCATAGAGTTTAACATTAGGATCCATAGGAGTAGTAGCTGGTCTACATCCTGCCATTCCTGTCTCAGATAACAGGTCAGTAACATACTTCCGCTGTGTCATTACCATGCCCTGCTCATTTCTTGCAAACTCCAATCCCAAAAAGTAACAAAGTGTACCTAGATCCTTCGTAACAAACTGCTCACTAAGGAAATCCTTGGCTGCTTGAATGCCCTGCTTATTACTACCAGTGATAACAATATCATCCACATACACTAAGATGATCACAATACCTTGCTGGTCTCTCTTTACAAAGAGAGTATGATCTGCTGCAGATCTGACGAAGCCCTTCTGTTCTATCAACTCTGAGAGCTTCTGAAACCAAGCCCGTGGACTCTGCTTCAGGCCATATATGGCCTTATGAAGACGGCACACCATACTGGACTCCCCCTCAGCAGCAAACCCTGGTGGCTGCTGCATATAGACCTCTTCCTGCAAGTCACCATATAGGAAAGTGTTCTTGACATCTAACTGAAACAGGGGCCAGTCACGGACAATAGCAACTGCAATGAGAATCCGTAAGGTAGAATGACGGGCTACTGGAGAAAACGTCTCCTGATAGTCCACCCCATATGTTTGGGTGAAGCCACGAGCAACCGACCTGGCTTTGTATCTATCAATTGTACCATCAGCCCTATGCTTAACAGTAAAAACCCATTTGCTTCCGACTATTGACGCACCTGGTGGAGGATGCACAACACTCCACGTACCACGTGACTGCAACGCTGCCATCTCCTCTTCCATAGCCAAACGCCATGGACTGCTCTGTAGTGCCTCCTGATATGACCTTGGGATTTCCACTGCTGATAACCCAAGGACAAACTTGCGAAACTCCGGGGACAACCGCTCCAAATAGGCCTGTGATGCAAAGTCCATCCCATATTTGGGATTCATTGTCCGCGCACGCTTTTGCCTTCTATGGGCAATAGGAAGATCAAGATCATCAACTGGAGGAGTGGTAGTATCATCGGTGCCCTGTATATCTGGCTGCGCATGCAAATCACCCGTGCCATTAGTAGTACTCAAATGTTCATTACATACCTCGGGTGTGCTGGATGATGGAGGAGGCACATGAGCAGAGGGTCGACGCTGATAGACCTGAGGATAAAAAGTAGAAGGTGGTGGTGGAGGTGGTGGTGGTATAGGCTGTATTGGTGGTGGCGGCAGAGTAGAGCATGGAATAGATGGTGGAGGAGGCACATGGATATCATCTCCGTCGTCTGAATGAGGCTGTCACCTGTAGGAGAGAAATACATAATGGATTCAAAGAAGGTGACATCAGCACTAACATGGTACCGTCGTCTAAATGGATCAAAACACCGATACCCTTTTTGGATTTTGGAATAACCCACAAAAACACATTTGACAGCCCTAGGAGAGAGCTTGTCAAGACCAGGAGAGAAGAGATGAACAAACGCAACGGAGCCAAAGACGCGAGGTGTTAGGGAGAAAAGATCCTTCTCGGGAAACGCAATCAAGAACGGGATCTTTTCTCCTAACACTGACGAAGGCATACGGTTGACCAGATAGCAAGCAGTTAGAACCGCATCCCCCCAATAGGAGTGAGGGGCACGACTCTGAATCAAAAGGGTCCTGGTAATGTCCAACAAATGACGATGTTTCCGCTCAGCTACCCCATTTTGTTGGGAGGTGTAAGCACATGACTTCTGATGCACAATTCCATGAGACATAAGAAATTTTGAGATATGAGAACTACATAATTCAAGAGCATTATCAGACCGTATGAACTTCACTCTAGCAGAATAAATATTTTTTATTTCAATGATGAAAGACTGGATAACAGACGCAGCATCAGACTTATTTTTAAGTAGAAAAACCCAACATAACCTAGAAAATTCATCCACAACAACAAGATAAAACCTGTGTCCTTGAAGATCAGGGACACGACTGGGACCCCAAATATAAAAATGTAGCAGCTCAAACAGACCATGACGACTTGGACCTATACGACTCGGAAATGACGACCTGTGATGTTTGCCAAGTTGGCATGCCTCACACTGAAAATTAGACTTGGGAGAAATCTGTGGAAGAAGATGGACCATCTTTTGCAACGGGAGATGGCCAAATCGAAGATGCCAAGTATAGGGTGACACCGATCCAACCTTCATAGAAGAGACACCAGCATAAGGAGATTGCACCAGTCTATAAAGACCCCCTTGCTCACAGCCAGTTCCAATCACTTTGCCCGTTAGTATGTCCTGAAACACAATAGCAGATGGGTCAAATATGGCACGACAATGTAAATCTTTAGTGATTTGACTAATGGATAGTAGATTCATGGAAAAATCAGGAGCATAAAGAACGTTCTGAAGTCGTATCCCAGGGGTCAATTGCACCTCCCCCTGACCAGTAATGGGAGAGTGTGTTCCATCAACAATTACCACGGAGCGTCCTGTCTGAGTCGCAGTAAAATCATCCAATTGCCTTTTGTCACCACATAAATGGTGAGATGCTCCTGAGTCCATAATCCATTCTGATAAATCTGCTCTATAACAACCAGTAAGTGCATACGTTGTACCTGAAGAGGATGCTAATGCTGAGCCGGCTATCTCTGAAGATCCTGAAGTACCAGCTGGTCCCTGGCTAGGCATGATCTCCCGGAGTCTCGATACTAACTCCTCAAACCTCTGATCCGCGACTAGGGAAGGACCCCCTTCCTGCTGAGCCTGCTCCGCTACACGTGCCGTAGTAGTAGGAAACCCATGCTTAGAATAGCATGTTTCCTCAGTGTGTCCAGTCCTGCGACAGTAGGTGCACGGCTGTCTAGGAGGTCTGTTACCTCCTCCTCGACCACGACCACCTCTACCTCTGAAATGGGAGTAGCCTCCTCTGCCGCGAGAAGAAGCCATGGCTGAAGGTGTCGGAACTCCACCATGCGATATGGAGAGTCTACTCAACCTGCGATAGGCCTCTTCCATAGGTGGTATAGTGGCATCTGTAAGAATCTGTGCTCGGGCGGCATCATACTCCGGATCAAGGGCTGCTAAGAACACTCCAGTCATCACCGAGTCCCTGTATGCTTTGAGCTGCTCCGGTGTAGCTGTCAATGGAATGTATCCGTGTAGCTTCTCAAACATACCCCTCAGAGAAGTGTACAGGGTATGGAGAGGACGCTCGTTCTGCTTCGAGGTAAAGATGTCATGCTGGAGTTGTAAGATCTTGGACTCGTTCTTTGCCGGAGAATATGTGGCTGCTAGGATATCCCACATCGCCTTCGCAGTGGGTTGACTTAGAATGTTGTTGGCTATCTCCATGGACACAGTACCGGATAGCCAAACACGCGCATAGGCGTCGTCAGCCTCCCATGAGGCGTTAACCCCAGTCTTGTCAACAGGTTCCTCTTGTGTGAGGATATGCTTCTTGCCATTGCACTGCATAAGACTCATGAACTGCATGGCCCACAGTTCATAATTCGTACCATCCATCTTCACAACGGGTGCTGGACCTTTGAATGCACCCAGAGATGGAAAATCTACCTTGTTGTCTGACATGATGACAACAATAACCTGTAACTGGGGTTACACAATCTGAAGACAGTGTTTACTTGTTCATAGACTCAACACAGTCACGCGCAAGGGAAGGCTAGGGCATATGGTGCACGTGACTGCATGCTACCGAACATGACTCGCGCGTACAGAACATGACTTGCGTGCACAAGTCTCCAGGAAGGCGCTCTACAGCATTTGTGAGTACGCGTAATAGAACTCGCGCGAGAAGGCACCAGGCGATAGGGGTTCCAGGCGCGCGCTACAGGCAATAGGGCTTCCAGGCGAGAAGGCGCCCTACAAGCGAGAGGTCTCCAGACGATAGGCGATAGGAATCGCCAGGCGCGAGGGCTTCAGGCGCGCGGGCTTCAGGCGATAGGAATCGCCAGGCGACTGCAGGTGTCGCGTCGCGCGCAGATCGCGCACGGTGGCGCGCGCGCAACGGTGGCGCACAAAGCCTGTTCGCGATGAGGGCGCGCAAGGCTACCGTTGGCGATGGTGCTCAGGGACCGATCGGCGGTGAATGATCGACCTTGCACAAGCATGATCGGCGCCGATCTCGAGGTAGAGAGAGAAAGAAGGGCGGCGGGTGGGGTAGGGTTAGGGTTAGGGTTCAAGAACTCCGGCCTAGGACCGTCACTCTGATACCATGTTGGAAGGGAATGAACTAGATAATCATTCATCTAACCCTAGAGCTCTCTTATATAGGAGAAAAGCTCTACGGGTAAATTACAGAAAAAGGACAATTAAAAGAAACAAATAACATAATTACTCTAACATTCCGCGTAACAGGGTTGATCTGCCGGCGAGATCCTTCACGCGGAGGTTGCTCCTTGGGCTGAAGAGCATGAGGTGGCCAGGACAGTTGTGCCCTTGCCATTTCTTACAATTACATTCGCGTTTGGATTTTTTTAACATCCATTTGGGGGAGAGAAGACAACGGCTTATCGAGAAAGTGTTATTATGTAGTTTTGTTAGGGGCACAAGTGTAATTGCAAAAAGGACAGAAATACAAGTGTTAATGGCTAATCTCAAAGGATCACAAGTGTAAAAATCCCTCGATAAAGTATACTTGTGTTCTTAGCTAAGTCTGAATTAGCTGCCACACTTGAGGGTATGCTCTCGTTTTTTTTAACGGGAAAGGGATGGCGTCCCAAGCGGAGACCCACCACAAAAAATTATATTCCACTAAAAAGGTTACAGCGAGTTATATGTTCCAAGAGGCACACAACCTGCCGTGTTCAACTCACGCTCCCCAAAAATAGCACCATTTCTACCACGCCAGATCGTCCACATGAGCGCAAAAGGGTATGCTCGTGACCATTGTCACGAACTGATCTGAAGTCCTTTCAGAAACCAGAGCAATCCTGCCCCCCAAGCCACGTGATGCCAGCCCTTCTCCACACCTGAACCGACGAATGACACATGAAGAACAGATGGTCCATATCATCTGAAAATAACATTTTTTGACGAAAAATAATAGCAAAATCCAAGCATTCATCTTAACTCCATTGTAACAGTACTTGGGACACTAAAGTTTATCCCTGCATGCTAGGAGTCAAGTAGGAACCGCGATTCACGAGAATCGAGGAGTCCTGCGACGTTTCAGGATTTAAACATGTCAAGTTGTTAACTATTTACCTTCCCTCAGCAAATCTCCAGTTTAAATCTATTGGGTTCAATGGAACAAACCATAGTCAAGAAAGATAATCGGAACCAAAGGGAGCCGACCAGATCTACTAGAGGAATGCCCATATTATTAATCTGCTTGGCAAGCTATCAAATGATTCAAACCCATTTCCATAGAAACACCGGCACCTCATCGAATACGTCTTCTTTTTAGAATACAAGTAAATCATACTAGACTAGATGTAGCTAACCTGAAAACAAAAGTTGGATGCTGCATTTCTGCAAGTGGAATTAATAAGACACGCATTAATACATGCAGTCAGTTCCGCCTAATCGATCGTGTGGATCTTCCGGATTCTCGCATGTTAGAAGAACTCGAAATCCAGGAACTTACCCCCAGCTTCCACCTCCCTTCCCACCATTTTACTGCCATTGCTGCTTTCTGCTACTGCTGCAGCTCCAGATGCTCCGACCTTGGGCAGTGGATTGATCTCAACGGGCCTTGGAATCTCCGGCGGTGTGCTGCAGCGTATCAGCGCCCAGTTCACTCCTTCGAAGAAGGGATGCTGTTTGATCTCCGTAGCTCCCCTCTTGATGCCCAGCCGATGCTGTGGCTCCTTGACCAGAAGACCCCTGATCAGATCTCTGCTGGCGTAACTGGTTGGAGGCGACTCCGGGAATCTAAGCTGCTGGCCTACGACATTGAACAATGTTGCACGGTTACCAGATCCTTTGAAGGGTGTCTTCCCATAAAGGAGCTCGTGCAAGAATATGCCAAACGTCCACCAGTCGACGGCACTGCCATGACCTTCTCCCTTGATGATTTCTGGAGCGAGATATTCATGGGTACCAACGAAGGACATAGATCGAGCAGCTGTAGGCTCTGCAACAAGCTCTGGTAAGGTACCGGACTGTACCCCGACTTCCGATCTCGACTTGTTAAGTTTTTTCTTGCTTTTGTGTGCAAATATCTTTGGAATGAAGCAGGAAGGCTGGATGCACACGGTGGAAGGCTCGACACATGCAGGTTGAACGCAGAATGCTCCAGAAGCCCTCTTCGAAGGATCTGATTCGAAGGAAGAGGCTCTTATCAACGTAGGCGAAACAGCACATCTTAGTGAGAGATCGAAATCCGACAACATTATATGACCGTCTTCGCGGACAAGGACATTCTCTGGCTTTAAGTCTCTGTAAACAACTCCTAACATATGGAGATACTCCAAAGCCAAAAGAACCTCTGCTGCATAGAATCTGCATAAAATAAGTGAAGAACAGATAAATAAACTTCACGCCAAATTGGAATTTCCTAAAAGTGAACAAAATGTAACAACCAACCTTATATCTAACCATAACAAGGTCTCGATCTAGAGTGGAGAAAGTTGTAATAATAGATTAGTAAAATCCAGGTATTAACTCTCATGCACAAACCCTAGAAGTGCGATTAATTACACTGCCGTAATTTCACTTATTTGGCTATGGCAGAGCTTACAATTTTATTTTGTAATCTAGTTTGCATGCTATAAAATTAATTACAAAATATTCTAATTCCAAGAACTTCGTATACATTGCAAATTGCAACAGTATTTACATAGAAAAGTTCCCATTGTAATTGATATACATGGTGACAGTTGTCACATCATAATGGCAAATGGAATGGTCTGTTGACATTAATGAATCTCAAGAAAAAAAAGGATTACATCTATGAGAGACTAGATAACCAGGAGAAGATGTTAGGAAAGACCACAGGCTCCTCCGCAAGCGCCCGACTAGACACACTCAACCCCCACCAGCACAGGCATGTTTCAATCATGATCGATACCTCTATACGATACCCAGCAGCACAGACGGACCAGGACTTCTGCACACCACTCCTTCAGCGATAGTCAACTGCATCTGATGCACTCTAAAATTCATTGGATAATTTCCCTATTTTTAAGTTGGTTTTAATTTTTTTACCGATTCGGTTCTTTAGTTAATGGATAATTTTTTTCTCTTCATTATCTCTTATCGTAATTTCTTTCTCTTCATTATCTCTTCTTTTTCCTTTTTTTTCTTCTGAAAGACTAAAACTCCATTTTTCGAATGATGTTAATTACAAAAATTCCACCAGGAGTAATATAAAAAAGTGCATGTGCTACTACAATATCAACATAGTGTCCAACCCGATCCCTTTAAAGCCAAAACTGAACATTAAAAAAAAACCAAGCTTATTTGGCCAAACAGATGGCCCAACACATGGCAAAGATTCTTGATCTATCGGATCTGGATTGAAAAGTTGAGACACCAAAACTCTCCAAAAGCTGATTGTGGTTCAAAGCACCCAACCATTCCAATGCCCCTCCAGAAATCAACGCCACTGCAGTTGAAGAAAAAATGATCAATATCTTCATCGTCCCCCCCACAGACTGGCCAGATAGCACCGAGTTCAAAGCAAAGCATGTCCTAAAAGAACGTATCAACTTCTTCCTCTAAAACCACATATAGATCTTCACACTCACAGGCACCCACGCCTTCCAAATTAACTGGAAATCTCTACGCAATTCTATGTCACTCACCGTCATGGTATGAAAAAAACCAGCCTCGAGGCATGCACCTCGGTCCAATCCAGTGAGGCGTGCGCCAGATGGATGTGGCGATCCTTAAGGTGGAACACCTCGAGGTAGTTGAGGCATTTTGTGAGGCGTTTTTTTGTTTTTTTGAAGCATTTTGTTGATTATTTTAATGGTTTACTTGACAGTTTGAGAAGCTTATAAACATATGCTTGTTTATGATAATGATTATACAAGATGAATGTCTAAAATCTGATGTTTCTTTCGTGCACATAACTCCATATTTACCATTAAATGTGTCCAACTATTTCGGTAAACTCTTACCATTTTCTCTCAATAAATGAATTCCTAAATGTCAAATCCAACAATACTCGTAACGAGCTTTGCAATGTATCAAGCAAAACGAAATGGATAGGATCCACGGTTTCTTATGACACCATATATTATATGTTAGACGCATAATGTAAATTTCTTCAATATAGATTTAATCGTACTTTTAATTACGACAATATTTCAAAGACATATATGTAATGTTTATTTCTTTTGCAACATTTGTAGACAATGAATTCTTCTTTGATTAGATCAAAATGTGTAGAAAGTGACTTGAAGTTGTTCTTTTTTCTCTTTTAGTGTTCTTATCTCTATTATTTTATCATATCTTATAATGTTAAGCATTATATGTTGGGCAGAAAACATATAATTACAATGACACACACATATATAATTATAATTACAATGACACACACACATATATAATTATAATTATATGCATATTCTTCTCTATAAACTGAGGTTTAAGCCTCGGTTGCCTCGGGGCTACGCCTTGCTTCGATTGCGAGGAAAACATCTCGTTCTGCCTTTCATTTTTTCAAACCTGTATCCATTAAGAAAAAGCAATGCAACATATGCCCCTTTGAGGGCTTCTCCTGTGGTTTCATCCCGCTTCTGTGTAGAGTTCTTCGGCCATGATTCAGATTCTTCAGATTCTGGTGCAGATCCAGATTCTCCAGGCCTGACATATTTCCAGACTCTACAGTTCAGATTATTCAGACTCGACGTCAGAGATTCCGAGTCTTCAGTTTTAGACACGTACATGTATGCAGTCTTCATCCATTCTTGTTGTTTCGGCCAGAGTTTTCATGTGAGCCATAGGTACTCCAGAGCAGAGGACCATTCCCTATGCCATGTGGGCAAGGGTTTTCATGTGGTATCATAGGGACTCCAGAGTAGAGTTCTATTCTCTGGGCCAGATGGGAGAGACCCAATTTTCCGACGAGGAGACTACAGGCGCAGTTTCAGACTCAATGGTCAGATTCTGAGTCCTTAGTTTGTCTCACACTCCAGCCCGTTCGTCCTCCTCACTTGCAAGACATGAGAAGCGACGTCCTCGACAACAGCCGACAGTTGTGCGCATTGAGTTGATATTGTTTGTAGTGTCTGTCATGTATCGTGAGTCGAGTTTCTTTCTGTTTGTCCAAGCTGGGCATTGTA
Source organism: Ottelia alismoides (assembly GCA_037367405.1). Taxonomy (NCBI): domain Eukaryota; kingdom Viridiplantae; phylum Streptophyta; class Magnoliopsida; order Alismatales; family Hydrocharitaceae; genus Ottelia; species Ottelia alismoides. The sequence continues at coordinate 233,626 of JAZKJV010006075.1, read as the reverse complement.
TGCTCCAGCTTGAGGGGGAGTGTTGGAGTATTTGGTTGTGCGCCTATTGAGTTGTAAATGAGTAAATGGATACCTCTAGGATCCATTTACTCCATCCATATGTTTAGTCCCACATCTACCAATGGTAGGACTTGGAGACTCTGTGGAGGCTATATAAGGAGCCCTAGACCTCCTGTATCCATTGAGAAAAAGCAACGCAACATGTGTCCCTTTGAGGGCTTCTCCCGTGGTTTCATCCTGCTCCTTAGGGAGTAGGGTTACACGTAAAAATCTTCGTGTTCCAAGTTTATTTTTCTTTTCTTATGCTATGTTTATCAATTTCGCTTCCGCTTCCTATTTTCTAACATTAACGAAAAGTTTTTCCATCTCGCAACATTGAGAAAAGTTATGGTACAACCTCCCACGATGTCATGCAGACCCCTTTCCAAAAATTAAATGGTATTCTCACCCATATGTTGTTCATGTCCATGCTAGCCTTCATTGCATACATCTCTCGAACCAAATGACACGTTAGATTGTGCTTCTTCCCCCATATAACCACCCATTTCGCCAGCAACGCCTTGTTAGTGGCTTGCAATTGAAGTACTCCTAGCACGCTTTTTGCGATAGGTCTCATGACTAAGTCCAAGTGACCAGCACCATCTCCCTACTTCAAGCCAAAGGTTGTCCAAAAAAGTCTCATCGTCACGTGCACTATCTTCTTAGGCAATTGAAACAAGGAAAAGATGAAAACTAGTAATGCTAAAACACTATTTTTAAGAAGATCAACCACCCCCTCTTGATAAATCTTTGGATTTCCAACCCGCAAGCTTGCACTCCACCTTCTCTACAAAAGGGATCTAGTCCTAAACATGGAGCCTCTCAGCAACCAAAGGGATATCCGAATAACACACTGGCAATTGCTATCTAACCGTTCGAAAGATCTCTTCACATCATAATGTCTCTCTCTGAAAGGTCGAAGGGAACAAAGGAAGACTTAACTCTGTTTAGCGTTTATGCACATGCTGAAAAGTCAGGAAAAATCTCAACCGTAGCTGCTAACACATTAGACTCACAAGATCGGTCTTCCACGAATCATTGGCATATTGCACCACAGGAACTGAAATTTCATCCACCGTACATCCTCTGACAAACCACCCTGAACTGCCAACTCGGCAGTGACTTGTGTCATCTCTTATTTGGTTAACGGAAACGGATCAAATAGGGTAATATAACTTCTGAGTTCATCTCTGTAATCTCTCTTCTTTTATCCTCACACACGTTTGTGCTCCTCTTCAAGAATCTTATGTGGCTTCCTGCATCTACACAATTCATCTACCAAAACCTCACGTGAGAGGTGTCTTCCCCATCATTCCCTTATCCTCCACCCTTATCTCTCACCATGCTCATTTGGCTGCATTAAGTGGTATCAGAGAGAGGTTAGAGGATGTTCCTACATCCGAAAATTCACCAAGGAAGATTTGAGAGCATCCCAACGAGAGATGCAAGTGCCACCACTGCATGTCATGACAAGTTATTCTGTGACAACTTGACAGAGGCGCCATTTACTATAATATTTCAGCCACCTCATGCACCACATCTCTCCAGCAACCAACAGGAGCACCATCACAAATGCCAACTTCTCCACTTGCAGTCAACGACATTGCCGACTACATCACTTCGTTGCATCGCGATGCAACTCGGATTATTCGGCGGTGAAAATAAATATTCGAACGGTGGAGTTTTGGTGGAGAAGAACTTGGAGGGTTGAGAAGAGAAAGCGTGCCGGTTGCGCGAGATTCGAGGAGGAAGAAACGCGTAGATCGCGTGCGAGAAGGAGAGAGACGAGAGAGGGGGATAGAGAGAAAATCTCAGTTTGATTATCAACTGAACTCTCTAAAACAATGGACCATCATCCCTTTATATAGGAGGGATGAGATTACAAAAATAGGAAAACTAATTATCCTAAATAGACTCTAACCGACTAATTTGAAATTCAAATTTAAAATTGACTACTAATTTAGAGATCAAACGCGATCTCGTTATTTTAAATAAAATGCAACGACTCAAATAAATGTAGATAAAATTAACATATAAAATTAAATAAACATGCAGCCCTATATTTCTGCTCCACGCTGCATCAACTCTCCTCCGCTTTTAAAATTCGTCTCCTGACGAATTGCTTGATCTTTGGGCTGTTGATGGCTTGTTGGTCGAATCTCCCAATTTCGCTCCTTTTCCATGTTACGTTTATAATTTTTCTGATTTGAGGGGTACGGCTGCAAATATTCTACCCCTTCACTTGAAAGGATTCCATAGCATAATGTATCCTCTAATCGACCCTTTTGATAAATAATTTTGGGAGGAGGGGTCTCCCTGCAAATATTCCAAATTAACTTCTCATCCCCAATTTCACGGGGTTCGAATCGCATAGATAAAAGGCCCCTCGTTAGGGTTCTTCTTCCCTTCAAGCTGCGGCAATGGCGTCGTCGAGGAGGGAGTTGCAGGCGGTACGTGCGTTGCGCAGGTGGCGCACAGGCGGGCAGCGGTGAGGAATCGTAGTAGCGGCGCACTGGTGGGGTCTCGCGGGGGCGGCACGTGATCGACACGCTGGAGGGTGGCCGCGTTGATGAGGCTAGGGGTCGGGGTGACGAGGTTGGGGGGTGCGCCATAAGGGGCACGGGGATGGTTGAAGGGGATGTTAGCGGTGTAGGGGTTGCGGCGGGAGGGGGTGGTGGTGACGTTGAGGCCGTGGCTGGGGGTGCGGTCGGGGTTTCGAAGCCCACAGGGGGCGGCAACATTATGGGGATGTGAAGGGAGTCGGGTCCAGCATTGGAGGGCTGGGAAGGGAATTCTGGTTGTGCGAGAGGCTGAGCAGATGGGGTGGGCGGTGGTGGTGGGGAAGGAAGGGGCGATGGGGGTGCAAGGGTTGGCGGTGCGGGTGTAGCAGGAGGGGTTACAGGTGCAGCGGGTGGGGCGTAGATCGATTCCGGAGGGTTGTGCAGGTCTGAAAATACCTAGACAGCAAGCGTTTCGGCTTTTTTTCTTCCGAAACGGGCTGGACAGCAAATAACTCCTTGGCGACGGCATCTTTTCCCTCTGAGATGGGCTGGACATCGGCCGTTTCGTCGTTTTTTCCTTCTGAAATGACCTGGATAGCGAGCATATTGCTCAGGACGGCGCAGTTTTCTTGGCTCTCTTCATCAGGAACTTGGACGAAAGTTTCACCGTCCCTTTTGGCGATGAGTTCTTCTATTTGTCGCGTCCATGACTTTCTATTCTGTGAAAGAACTTGGAGCATATTCGATAGTGTTTGTCTAACCTCAGCACGCCATGCACGGTCGTTGGGGCGAGATCCGTTGGATTTTCTGCGTGAATGACGAGAGGGATCACCAGATCGTGAGGACGACCTAGATGCCATGCTCTGATACCAAATGATGCAAATCGGATTATTCGGCGGTGAAAATAAATATTCGAACGGTGGAGTTTTGGTGGAGAAGAACTTGGAGGGTTGAGAAGAGAAAGCGCACCGGTTGCGCGAGATTCGAGGAAGAAACACGTAGATCGCGTGGGAGAAGGAGAGATGCGAGAGAGGGGGATAGAGAGAAAATCTCAATTTGATTATCAACTGAACTCTCTAAAACAATGGACCATCATCCCTTCATATAGGAGGGATGAGATTACAAAAATAAAAAAAACTAATTATCCTAAATAGACTCTAACCGACTAACCAACTAATTTGAAATTCAAATTTAAAATTGACTACTAATTTAGAGATCACACGCGATCTCGTTATTTTAAATAAAATGCAACGACTCAAATAAATATAGATAAAATTAAAATATAAAATTAAATAAACATGCAGCCCTATATTTCTGTTCCACGCTGCATCACATTGGCCTCTAGAGTCTCCTCTACCGCACTTCATTACTAAGAAAGACGAATTATAAGGAGATGAATTTTTCAAGTGGAAGAGGGTTGATCAACCCTAACATTACGGAGTCTTAAGAAAAATGCAGAATTTTAACCATTGTTTTCAAAGGATAATTTCCCTCTTTTTTGTTTAATTTACATTTTTTATCTGTTAGGTCCTTAGATGGACAAATATTTTTCTTTTTAAATTTTACTTTTATCCAATAGGTTGTTGAATAATTAGACAAGAATTTGTTTAATTTAAAATTTTAGGAACATATTTGTATGCCTATAAGGCCCTTTTAATGGAAAAAAACAGATCAGATTGGAAATACAATTTTGGCGTCCATCTCCATTATCTCTCTTCTTTTATCTTCCTCTCCTCTCCCACAACTTCGCGCTTCTCTTCCAAAACTATACATGGCTAGCATGCTCCCTCTCATCCTCCGCATCCCCACACTTTCCTAGCAAAACCATGAGCTGCAAACACGATTGCCCCATCTTTCCCTCATCCTACATTTCTCCTCTCACCACGTTCATCTAGCTGCATCACCATGACACCATCCCTCCAGCACCTCGTGAATAGCTCAGTACGGCGGTACACAATTCTCCTTAAACCATAAAAGCTGCCAGTCAAAGCTCCGACATCACCAACCCTCCGTTGATTGACCACCATCATGTTTGCATACATGATCCTCATATGGCCAGCAGGCTTGCTGTACATCAATTTGGATCACCGGTGTCTTCCCCTGCTCAGCATGCTGTCATGCGATCTTGGAGTGCTTGGTCAGGCACACAAGATGTGCATGTTGACCAGGGTACAAAGAAATTTTTTACATGTTTCAAAGCATTTTGTCGTATTCGCATCCAATCATTACCTAAAACTCAAGTAATAGACCACCTCCCTTTATCTATGTTCCCCTTAAATAATGGATAGTTTAAGGTACTTCAGTACAATTTACCAAGCACAAAATGGAAGAATATACAATTCTTTTTGTATAAATTCTAATCTCAAACATTAACAATGATAACCTCAGTTTCTTTCTTAGGAATACCGACGTTATTCCCATGACTGCAGACAGGAACCTAACCATCAGCAAACTGACCTTCCAAAGTAGAACTCGTGGAAATTTCCTAGGGAATACAAAACAGGTATCATTCTACTACAACAAGTATTTACGCAGTTGACACTTTCTACCCATTCACATCTCTCTCTTTTTTCCAACCATTATTTACTTTACATATTCTTGATCACCATTAATGAGGATTAAAATCGAATCTTAAATTGATTGAGAATACCGGTTCCAGAAACTTGGACCTAGATCCAAGTTCCATAATCCAAAATGCATATTTGCATGCATTTGTATACCGTATACGTGGCCCTTGCTTTGAGGGGGGTTGCCACTGCAAGCGAGAGACTTTGGCACGTTGGAGAAGCTTTTTGCGGACTACATGAAGGTTATATCAATCATCTCCAATCTTTCCAACGAGTCCGATCTGCTTGTTAGGGTGGAGGTTGTTGTTCGAGGCAGGGTGGTCCCATCGGTGTTGGTGTCCGATCTGCTTGTTAGGGTGGAGGTTGCTGTTCGAGGAGGGGTGGTCCCATCGGTGTTGGTGTTGTGACTCGGCAGGGTGAGCTTCCAGGTTGTGGTCGAAGGAATGGATGCTGCCAGAGGCGATCATGCGGTCGGCGACACAGGGTCGGCGCTATCATCTGTCGTCATCGGAAGGAAGTCGAAGAGCCGTATCGATTAGACTTCCTCCGTAATCTTAGGAAGGAGCGTAATCTCCGGATCTCGAAGATTCTGGTACTTCCAGAGCCGTTTTGGTGGAAGGTCCGAGAAGCAGAGCTCACTTAAACCCGATATTCGAATCCTGCGGCTCGGGCTCTTTCTTCCTTGTTTTGCATCCCCTTCCGGATAACCTTTTGGCTCCCCCTTTCCGACGAATCTTCCCCGACATCTTCTAGCCTCAGCAGGGTGTGCGTCAGGGATGCCCTCTTGCACCTATTCTTTTCGTGCTTGCTTCTGATGTTCTGTCAGTCATGGTTGACCGGGCTATTTCTGGGGGTCTCTGTAGTGGGTACTTGAGAGACAAGATTTCTACACCAATACTCCAGTATGCGGATGAGACAATTCTCTTTGTCGAGGGAAGGGCGACAATCTGCAGGGACTTATTTGTGGTCCTGGACATCTTTGGAGAGGTTTCTGGATTGAGGCTGGACATGGAAAAGTCGGAATTTATTCCTTTCGGTCTGGTAGACGCGAAGATTGAGCTTTGCGCGGGTTAGTTGCGTTCGGCTCATAGGGGGTTGCCGCTCCGGTACCTCGGTGTTTCGTTGGTTGCTGGGCTGATGCGAGCAGTCGACTGGTTACCGGTGATTGAGAAGATGGAAAGGAAATTGGCAGGGTGGAAGTCGTTTTGTTTGTCCAAGGAAATTTGTTGAGAATGGTGAGGGATTGAGTTAATTAAATATTGGATTTTGTGGAAGAACCGCCTATGTGTGGTGTCACGTGTCCCGCGTCTCTTACTATGAGAGAGTATGGTGTGAGTGGAGCATATTTATAAGGCGTTTTGAACTAAAAAGGACGAACCTCCCTAAGAGGCCCAGTCAAACTTTGCATGTTCATTAAGAATTATAAACAAATACAAACACCACGTTTCAAAAAGAGCCTTGGCGTGCTCAATTACATTCTCATGAATCATGATAGAACCTTTGGTTTTTTAAATCAGCTCGTTCCTCGTCGTCCAAACGACCAAGATTTGCGCAAAGACCCTAGTGTTTCCTTGCACAGACCCCCTCCAATCACTGCCAATCGAGCTCCAAAAAGAATCAATGTTGCCCCATTAGATGCCAGGCAACTCAGCCGCCACTCAAATTTCTCTTGACATAGGGCATCTGAAGAACAAGTGGTCAATGTCCATAACCTCCATTCCATGTTGCTTACACATCTCGTCACACCCTGAAAAGATCCATGCGGCCATGCCTTTCGAGCCCACAACATAATCTGACCTCTTCAGTGCAACCACAAGATCTTAATGTGCAAATGGACCTTCCACCCCCAAAATCTCGTGCAACTACGAGACATCTCATCAATCACCATCAACAATGGGACCGAAGGAACCTTGTACACCTTTTTCCATGGTGAAGGACCCGTCCCCCCAACACCATGAGTCCCGAACCCATAGAGGCTTCCTCCATTCTGGCCAGCTCAGTCACAAAAATCTTGTCAAAGCCCCCTTCAACCATACATTAACAGCTCGTGCCCCTCCTTATCCAAGGTCAAAGCATACATGCCTAGGATAGGCATAACATAGAGCCCCCTCCTCCGTCCAATCATCGCTCCAAAACAAGAAACCTTTCCCATCACCCAACACATGTCTGAGCGAGCACAACCCATATCGGACAACATAAAGCAGATGTCCCTCCAAAACGTGGAGGGCGAGGACAAAACATTCACACAAGCAATGGGGTCATGTAAGACAAAGTAAATAGATCATACCATCCTGGATAACAAGTCAGAACCTTCAACCTGATTAGAATCACCTACTTCGCAAGCAACACCCTGTTCATGCCTCCAGGCCTCATCACTCCCAATCCACCCTCAACGATCTGTTGCGACACACCGACACCATATCCCATGCCATCAGGGTAATCCCTTGCCATCGTCGAAAGATGACAAGAAGAAATGCCTCATACGTGCCTCTAGATGCTTATGAACGACAACTGGCAACACACGCGTCAATAGAAAAAAATATGGGAATGGTCGACAACACAACCTTCACCATCACCACCCCCTCCCCCCGATAGACAGAAAGCTCTCCACCTTGCCAACTTCTTCTCCAGCTTCTCAATCATCAGGAACCGGTCAACCAGCTCGAGCCTCCTGCAAAGCAGATACATGCCAAGCTAAAAGATCGGCAAGCTTCTACGAGTGATCCATAAAAGCTCCTCATACACCACCTCCACCTTCGAAGAAAGGCTGAAAGGGACGAAGGCGGACTTCTTTCCATTAACCATGGCCTAGAAAGCCCTCTAAAGATGTCAATCATAACCTTAATGCCCTCATACTCCGTAATCACTTCCTCAATGAAGAAAATTGTGTCATCCACATATCGTAAGATTCGGACCAAGAAGCCTCCCTGTAGTAAACACAGAAGAAACCGCCTCTCTCTGCAAGCTTCATCATGATAGCTAGCCTATCCGCAGCTAGAATAAACAATAGAGTGCCAAAGGGCACCCTTGCTCTGCGAATGGAACCCTCCTCCTATCTTCTATTGATCAACATCGAAAACGAGGACGTAGTGATGCACATCTTCACCCAATCAATCCAGATGTCCGAAAAACCTCTTCAAACCATGGATGCCTAGATGAACTTCCAATCTATGTATTCATAATCCTTCGAGAAATCAACCTTCCAGAGGAAGCCATCCACCCCCTCCTTTTCCAGTCCATTACAATCTCATATGCCATCACCGCACCGTCAAGCAGCTACTGACTAGGAACAAAGGTCATTTGAGTAGGCATGATGATCGAGTCAAGCACTCTTTGAAGACAATTTGTCATAATCTTCACCGTAATAAGGTAAATGACATTAAACAATTCGATGGGATGAAAGTCATCCACCATTATGCTACATCTTTTTTAGGAAGAAGGAAAATCAATGATCTATTTAGCCTCTTGAGGTCGCGATTGGTAGTCTTGAACTCCGAAATTGATGCCAAGACATCATCTCCAACCTCATCCCAAAACTTTATATAGAAAAACATGGGAAACCCATATAAACCTGGATACCCATCTATGTTAAGATCAAAAATCACCTTGCACACCTCCTCCTTGTGAAACTCTAAGATGAGCAACTCTACCTGCACGGGCTCCAGACATAAAACCCCTCGCCCCAACCACATGGCACTCGACAGAGGAGTCCTCCTGCTTGTCCCCCACCATGAATCTGCTCCTCTACCAGACAAAGATCATGGATGAAGTTCCTCCTCCTACCACTAACCACAACATGGAAGTGCCTCGTATTCGCATCACCCTCCTTTACTTACCTCTGCCTTGACCTTTGCGTTACTCCACATCTCGCTTCCTATCCTCACCTATTTTAGTCTCCCGACACTCTGCTCTAACATGCCACTCCACGAAGTTGAGCTCTTGTTCATCCTCCGCAACATCCAAGCGTGCAAGCTCCACCTCATCCATGACATGTCACTCTTGATGCTTATGTCGCATTTCAACCTTGTATCTCTTTGACATCGCTCTCGGGCCAACAATCTTCTGAGCCGTCCTCTGCATCGCAGCCCCCTCCACCTGCTTGGACTACCAGAATTCATCTATCAACTCTCTAAAGCCCTCCTCCGGCAACCAGGGCCTCTCGAATCTGAATAGAGAATGAGGATGTGTCCCCTCCCTCGAGTCCCAGCAGATGGGTGCATGATCTGACCGAGACCTTGGCAGAACTCGAGATGAGGACAAAGGAAACATCTCAACAATACCACTGAAGCTGAAAAACAATCCAGTCTAAATCTGGACGAACTATTCCTTCATGTGAATCGACCATTATTGGCATTCATAACCTCGAGTGCTAATTCCCTAATCAAACTCAAGAACTCCACCGAGTCGATGTCCTGTCGGTCCCTATCCCCCGGACAATCTGCATCAAAAAGGGTGGCATCGAAATCCCTACCAATGAGCCACAACAGTTTAGAAATTCACCCCAACTGAACACCACTCCAGAAAAACATCTAAATCATGAGGGCCTCCATTAGGGTTCTAAATTGACGATAGAATCAATTTTCCATGATCGAACTCTTGCTGCAAAACCACTGAGACAGAACTGCTCCCTACCTTTTCCTCCATCATCGAAAATATGTCCTCATTCCAGGCCATCAACACACCTTCAACACTACCCACAACTGTGAATGCCCTAAACTCCGTCAATTGGGGATCAAAAGTTGACCTTCACATTCCTCGATCGCAACTCTCTATCTTTGTTTCTTACAAGAAAACCATCTTCGCAGGTTAAGAGCCAAGGAGACCGCCTACCGCACAACATTTATCCTAACTCCTAGCCCCCACATATTCCAACTGACAATCTTCATGATTCCACATGGAAGGTTATCGGTGGGCACCTTGCAAGGCCTTAAACGTCGGATTTCGTTTCGTTTCGGTGACTGACTGAAACGAAATTTCGATCGAATTTCGGTTGAAATTCGACCGAAATTTCGGTCATTTAGGTTGTTTTTTGAACTAGGACCCCCAAATTTCGATCGATATAAGACCATTTCGGCCGAATTTCGGTCACCCACCGAAACCGAAATTCGGCCGAATTTCGACGAAATTTGATCCCATGGCACCTTGACCCCAAGACATTCCGCAACCCGCTGTGAAAGTCCACCATAGGATGCAAGACCTCAGAATCCAACTCATCAGCCTTCAAAACATCTTCCATAGTTTCCTTCAAAATATCAACCTCCACATTTACAAAAGGGTTGGCCCAAGCCTTATCCTCCATTTTACACTCAAGCCACCTCCTCACCTTCGTCTTTCTTCTCTTTTGAGTCGAGGAAAGGGTAGGGGCTAGGTGCGAGTTCCGCGTACCCTCACCAATTGCCAGCCTCCTCTGCCTCCCAACCCATGAAACAACCAGAATCCGCCGCTTCTTCTTTCTACCCCGATCGAGGACACTCGTACCCACTAGTGCCAAACCGTTGAGTAACACCAAACCCACTCGTAGAGTCCCCATCTCCAAACTTTTCGGACTAACACCAGGAACTGGTCAAAGCCACCCAACCAGAGTCGACAAAACCAACTTCGAGCTTCGATTGCACTCATCATTGATTACAACACAAGGATCAGAACGATCATCCACCATTATCGAAGTAGAAAACACATCACCCTCCAACTCCAAAGCAGGCATCAGCTCCAGTGGCCTAACCAGGCCCACCATCTGTTGGGTTGGGTCCGACCAAAAATCCCCGACCGGACCTCTGAAGGGTCTAACGAGAGCACCAATAGCAAAACACATACCCCCAACAAACTAGAGGCCCGACCCACCTAAGGATCGAATGAGCACCTCCTTGACCCGCTCAGGGCTCGAGTTGCATGTATAACTAAAAGTTCACAATTAACTTAGAAGATTATGCACATTGCACTCTATGTGATAAAGTAACGAATTAATGATGTTGCAAGTAGATTTTGTAAAAAAAATTATAAATATATAAAATTCCTTCCTTTAAAAACGAAATTCCTAACAAAAAAGTTCTTTAATTATTATGTGCTTAAGCAATAACAATTCTCAATCACGTAATATTATCTTTTACATAATAGACGAAAATATTAAGGATGCGGTAAAATCAAATTCTAACTAATAACCAATAAAGGATCCAACAGACTATAAAATGTTATTAATATTCTAAAGATTTGTTTACTGTTCAAATATTCCAAAAATAAATAGATCTTACTAAGTTCCATAAATATAGTCAGTAGAAGACATGAGGACATAATTGCTTCTTTTAAAACATCTTCACTGAATCAAGGTAATTCCTAAGTACTGCCCCATCGTCTCACCGCCACCATACCGCCTTAGACAATCGAGGTGTAACTTAAGCCTCACCGAAGCAGAGATTATAGCCTCAAGGCTATATTCCTTCAAAACTGCCTTGACGCATAAGCCTCGTCGCCTAGAGGCAGGTTTTTAAAAACTACGATTAAAAGTGTGAACTTAAGAGGATTCAGATGAGAAAGAAGCTGTAAAGTACAAAATGTTTTGTTTGAAATTTTTCGTCAACACAAAATTGCAACCATCTTCTAAATGCCAGTGCAATACTTGCAAACTGATCATCTAGTTAGCAAAAATGGTAATAACTAACTCACATAGATTTAGCCTGTACCTTGCAGCATATTCAGAAAAGTATTTGCCAGGCTGTCGCTGCCGCAAAGTATGCAGATCACCACCAGGGCAAAATTCCATGACCAAGCAGGTGAATCTATCTGTTTCAAAATGGGTATACAAGGTTGGAAGAAATGGATGATCCAATAACTGGAGAATTTCCCTCTCAGTCTGAGCTCTTGTCAGCTTCTTTCTGCTAGCCAAAGAAGCCTTGTCCATCACTTTCATAGCAAAGCAGCATCTGGTTCCACTCAACTCAGAGAGATAAACACTACCTATGTCCCCACAGCCAAGTCTCTTGAGTAATCTAAAATGACTCATGCCCAGTATACCATCTCGTGATCGAACAGCATGGATGGCCTTCCATCTCGGATCGTTTCCTTTATGTGGTTTATTAGCACTTCCCGTAGTATTACTCCAGTTGCTATCATCGCTGATACCACTGCTACCGCTTGCTCTGCTCGCACTAGTTTTTGCACTTTCCAACGACTCGCCTTTACTGCTCACTTTAGCACCTGAGCAGGATCTTTCCACACTAACCATGCTTTCACTGGTAACTCCATCGCTTTTGTGAGTGCTTGTACAACAACTATTCATGACACTCGTGACAGTGACGATATCAGTACCCTCCATACTGCTATGAGGACTGACATTGCCGCTTGGAGGCAAAGAAGCATCCCAAAGACACGCATGTTCTACAGAATCTTGGTTTGACTTCACTTTTTTACCACTTAGTGAAGCACAAGGAGCAGAGCATTTAGGAGACAACCCATCTGACTCACTGCATACTTCAATTAGACATTCTGCAGTTGATGTCAAATGATCCTCTGAGAATGGAGCTTTTTCAGGAACACTCTTCATAATGCTCTGTGCTTCTGATGGACTCTGATCTACTGCAACATACACCGTCTGCATAAAATCGGTATCCACGGGTTCCGGAGGATGAGTAGCACCAGAGAAAGGACCAGGCTCACCATCTTCGCATGAATCTACACTCCGAAAGGATTCCAGTTTTAGATCGCACTGTTTCATACATGCCTTTCCTTTTCCTACAGTTACAAGTGCCGGTCCACGTAATTCTTGAGAATTATTCACTTTCGAGGAGCATTCTTCTGTTATTTTTTCATATCTTACCGAATCCGGCTTTTTACTTGCAATGCCAAGAGGCTGACCAGACATCATTTTAGAATCAGGAATGCCATCCATGTTCAAAACAATGCTAACATAAGCGAAATTCTATCTAAAGACAAAGCCTCATCTACGTGAAATTCACACGCTGTTTAAGGCAGATACAAATTAAAAGACTCCTCATAAGTTGCTTCCAAACCGGTCACAATCTCACTGGCAACAGCGGCGAAGTCTCAACAGTGGAATATCCGCAGATCCTCAATCCCAGGATTTATCCTACACTACAACATACAAAACTACAGTAAAGACCACCAAGCACAGCCATGATCACACTATAAGATCAAACTCCGCCAAAATAACTAAAAAAAATGAAGAAATTGAAATAACAAACAAGTTGCAAACTGAAATCGCATGCTCTAATTTGCATTCTTGCTATAAAAAGACCTCCTGAAATATCGACCAGACTAGTAGTAAGCACCGAACTAACGAGATCACAAAAATCCATAACCCCAAAGCTTCGAAAAACACTCCCTCTCGTCCATCCTCGTCGAGAACGACGGGAATCCACGGTCATTACCGTCAAAATCCAACGAATCAAACATGGAATCATAGCAAAGAGCACCAAAAACACGCCTCGACCAGAATTCCCAACTCCCTCACCGTCACCAACGACTAATCAAACGCAATCGAAGAGATTGATCACAAAACACCAGAAAATCGGCAAAAATCGCAGCACCGGACCTTCAAACCGCGCAAAACCATCAACGGGATCCGCACATTCGATCCACCGTCGCGAAATCGCCGGCAACGGGAAGGGGAAAAGGATCGAGCACGAGATCTGGTGGATGGGAAGCGGACCTCGGTAGGCTTTTAGGTCGAGGGGCGTAGGATCGTCGATGGGATTCGCGGCACAGCTGTCGAGGGTTTTTTGTTCTCTCACTCCTCCACTGTCGTTCTCTGACCCCTCCGCCAAAATTAAAGAGAGAGCAGAGAAGAAGACTGTGAGAAGTGACCAGAGAGAGAGAGAGAGTCCAATTCCCCTCTTTTGCTTTGGTTATTTTTTTTTTTTGAAAGTTTTCTGTATATCATTAAAAAACCAAAAATCGGACAACAAAAAAGATGATGAGTCCTTAGTTACAGAAGTTTGGTACGAGGTGTGAGAATTTTGAAACAAATTTGCGCATCCCAGGGGGAACAAAAACCTGGGAATGCTGTTAGCTTGCAAGTATATTTGTATTCAATATGACGGTGCTGACGATGGTGGAGATGGGGGAGAGCCGTCCAGAGGCCCATCTGCTATTCCGTTCCTTCCAAATTTCCCATATAGCCGCAGCGAGGGCAATTCCAAGGCGGTTGCGAATAGTAGTACATGTGTTATCTTTAATCCAATCCAGAGTATCCGCAAGGCTGCAGGGAGCAGTTGTGGTAACACCATATGCTTGACAAATCTGAGACCAAGCGCCGAAGGAGTAGTTGCAGTTGAAGAAGATGTGGTTGTGCGTCTCCAAATTGTTGTTGCATAGATAGCAAGGAGTGTGGGCCGAAATCCCAAGCCGGGAGAGGCGATCGGTCGTGGGCAATCGACCGAGTACAGCTCTGAAGAGTGTGCAGCTGTGCTTGGGGGCGGCCCCCGAGTACCAAACGACGGGAGCCCAGGGGACAGGCTCCTCCCGAGGGCGAGCAGCGTCAACAGCAGCCGAGAAGGAGAATGGTCTCCCCAAAGGTAGCCAATCATACGGGGCAGAGGAGCCGGCAATGGAGGCACGGAGTAGAGTGCGAGAGGACAGAATTTTCTTCCATAGCGGGGAGTCCGAAGGCGACGGGACCGCGTCAAAGAGGGTGCATGAATGGAGATATTTACTAATCATGAGATCAGTCCATAGAGAGGAGCCATGATTCAACAAATTCCAGGCCCACGAAATGGCTTTGGCGGATGTGATGGTGGAAACCGCCCGCAGTCCCAATCCCCCCTCCACTTTGGGAAGACATAGAGTGCTCCAGGCGATGGAATGGAGGCCATAGTTCCAAAGGAAGTCTGCGCACATCATATCGATCTTGCGAGCCGTGCAAGAGGGGATGATAGTACCATCAGACCAGAACAAAACCACCCCTGCAATGACAGATTTCAGCAGTTGCAAGCGGCCGGCCATGGAAAGGGCCCTAGCTTTCCAGCCACCAAGTAGGGCCCTAACTTTGTCTTCGAGAGGTCTCGCGTAACAGCCCCGCCCATAACTGGAAGCAAGGGGGAGCCCAAGATAGACCGTCGGCAAGGAGTGACGAAGCATGCCAAGCCGAAGACAGTTTCCGAAGTCAGCTGGAGCGCTTTTAGGCCGGAATAGCTTGCTCTTCCGAGCATTCATAGCTAGCCCCGACATACTACGGAAATCATTCAGCAACTCTTTCACAGCCATGAGAGAACGGGAAGTCGCCTTGCAGAAGAAGAGGAGATCATCGGCGTATATGAGGTGCGTTGGCACGTGTCGACGCCCCCAACCAAGAGGTTTGAGGGCACCTTTGTTAACATATGAATCCACCAAGGCCGAAAGTGATTCCATACCTACCACAAAGAGTAGTGGGCTTAAGGGGTCTCCCTGGCGAAGCCCTCTGGTGCCAAGAAAGAAACCTTTGGGGGAACCATTTATCATTACCGAGAAAGTGGCTGTAGAGATGCAGTTGTTAATCCAAGATTTCCAACGGTCACCAAAGCCCATATTCGTCAGACATTGGAGAATAAAGGCGTGCTCGATGGAGTCAAATGCTTTCGTCAAATCGATCTTGAGACAAGCCCGATTAAAGGACGCCTTCCTATCAAAACCCAGCAAGATTTCTTGAGCAACCCTCAGGCTATCACCCATAGTACGGCCTTTAATAAAGGCGGACTGGTTAGGCGAGATAAGTAGCGGGAGGACAGCCGCCAGGCGTGTGGCGAGAAGCTTGGCAAAGATTTTGTATATAACATTGCAGCAGGATATTGGGCGGAAGTCCGTGAGCGCACTTGGGGAGGTGACTTTGGGGACGAGAGTCAGGAATGTCTGATTAAGGTGCATGACCTTCTCCCCATCGTGGTATAGGAATTCGATTGCCTCGCAGAGATCGCACTTGATGAGGTTCCAGTGGTGCTTGAAGAAAAACCCGTTGAAACCATCCGGCCCGGGAGCTTTAGACGAGGGAATGGATCTAAGCGCCTCGAATATCTCGTCCTCCTCAAAAGGCCGTTCCAGCCACTCATTCCCAGCATGAGAAATAATCATTTTTGAAGATGGGGGAGGGAGCAGGCAGTTGTGGTTGCCCGCTGGGCTGAGAAGGTCGCTATAGAAACGGACAGCGGCCTCGGCTACCAAAGCCGGCTTGTCCAAACACCGACCATCGCTAGAGATGAGGAAGGGGATGGAATTTTTGGCTCCGCGAGCTTTGGCGGATAAGTGGAAGAATTTTGTATTCCGGTCACCGAGGGTGAGCCAATCAACACGGCTTTTTTGCTTCCAAGCTGATTCGAGGTCGCGGTCCAAACTCTCATGGTGGGACTTGATGTTGAGCTCAAGCTGGGCAAGAAAAGGGTCCATCGGGTCAACCCCGAGAGCTTCGTTGACCATAGACAAGGCCACTTCTGTGGCCTTAATCTCATCCATGATGTTTGCGTTCTCCTTAGCCCATGCTTTAAGGGCAGATTTCACCTTCCTAAGTTTCAGGGAGAAACGTAGGATAGGATTACCAGGAGTGGGGGAGGACCAAGCATTGTTGACAATGTCCGTGTATCTCGGACGGGAAGCCCAGTAGTTGAAGTAACGGAAAGGCCTTGGGTTTGAGGTAGCCTTGGATATGGTGATCGTCAGCAGCAGGTGGTCGCTAGAGGGGAGCGGCGAATACCTCAGTTTTGCAGACGGGAACATTCCCAACCAGGAGGTGTTGATCAGTGCACGGTCCAGACGCGCGGCGATCCGAGATGGGCCAACGGAGCAGTTGGTCCAGGATAGAGGATTACCACAGGACTCAAGCTCCATGAGGCCGCAAGAGTCTATGCAGCGGTTGAAGGCATCCTTGGCCCTTGTAGCCGGAGGTCTGCCGCCATACTTCTCTCCGTCAAATCTGACCGCATTAAAATCTCCGATTACCAGCCACGGGGTTTCCCATGAGCTACTAATGGTGATAAGTTCTTCCCAAAGTTCCCTCCGTAGCGAGGTCGAATTCGCCCCATAAACGAACGTAATAGTGGCCAAGAGGCCCCCCAGGTTCTTGCAGGAGAGGGTGAGAGATTGCGGCGAGGACGAGATAAGGGAACAAGTCCAAGCATTTTCTTTCCATAGGACATATATGCGCCCCAAAGGGGTATCATTATGTATAATTCCCCACCCAGGTGGGAAGTTGCCAGCAAAAGAAGATCGATTCTCCGGCCTTATCTTTGTTTCGAGAAGTCCAATTATCTCAGCATTTAGACAGTATAGGTGACGAAAAATGGCCTTGATTTTTCTGGGGCGATTGAGGCCCCTCACGTTGCAAACAGCAACGGACATTAAGTGGCAAGTGGGGTGTTGGCTTGCGGGCCCGATGGACTTTGGGCAGAACCTTTGCCTCTAGGCGTGGGTTTCTTCTTCCTATGCGAGACCGTGTGCCATGCCGGGTTCGGCTCGACGAAAGGGATCTCCTGGGCAGACGAGACGGGGCCAGTGGTTGTCGACGGAGGGTCGCAGGAGGGGGAGTTGAGGTCGATCTGTACAGGTTGGGCGGTTGCATCCAAGCGTGGAGAGGGGGCCGGTTTCTTGTGAGAGGAGACCGGCCGGTGGAGCAAAGCTTTAGATCCATAAGGGAAGGCGGAGAAAGGTCTCCCCGACAAACGCTTGGGTCCCTTTGCAGATGGAGCCCCATTTGGGCCGGCCTGGGAGGCGTGACCAGGGAGAGGGCGGTCAGGGATCGTAGTCTCCAGAGGGGCTTGCTTGTCCTGCAGCAGGGGGGCTGCGGTTGACTCGTGTGCGTTTACTGGTGCTTGCTGAAGAGGGGGTTGGTTTTGGGGGCCATCCTGCTCCAGTTGGGCAGCGAAAGGGCAGGAATCCGATGAGTGGTCAAAAGAGACACACGATTCACATTTGGACGGCCGCCACTCAAGCTCAACCCTCACCATCTGCCGAGACCCCGAATAGAATAGCAAGGGGACAGCATTCGGAATCTGTTTTGAGGCGTGGATTGAAATACAACACCGGGCATAACCGTCTCGTTGTCCCGCGGTGGTGGCCGCATCCATGAAAAGGGGAGTGCCAAGGAGACTTGCGAGTTTGTTTAAGACCACCGGCGAGCAGTGGTTGAGGCTGAGTCCATGGAAACGGACCCAGAGCGGGATCTCGGATAGGAGATCACGTTCCAAGCATATACCCGCCTCCCAGCGGCGGACGACCATAAGTCTACCTTGGAATAGCCACGGGCCACCCCCAAGTATGCGCAGGCACTCTTCCTCGGAACTGAGTTGAAGGTAGAAGAATCCATTGTCTCGAGGGATAAGCTTGAAAGCACCCACAGGCTTCCACACCTTCTCAACAAAACTAAAAAGAAGTTTCCGGAACGGTTTCTTGCCGAGGGTGTAGAAGACCAGGGTGTTTGCCCAAGTTTTCTCGAGCGAGGCAGCGTCCGATTCCGAGATGAACGCGACCTCCTCTCCGTCAACGATAGAAGGGATTTCAAAAGCCATCTTTCTGGTGGGTAGGGGGGCGGGAGCGGCTCCGCAGACCACATTCCAGGGACGGGAGAGGGGTCTCGGGGGAGCATCTAATGTAGAGGAAGTCGGAGGGGGCGGGGGCGGGGGCGGCGGGGGGTTAGGGTTAGGGTTAGGGCTTCGGGCCGGGTCGGGGGGAGGAGGGTGGGGGGGAGGGGGAGGGGGAGGGTGCAACATCTTGTTAAGTCTATCCCCCGGGGGCGGCGGGGGGTTATTTGCTCTATGCTTTCGCCTTCCTCTCCTCTTTGTTGCCAAGTACGAGCACTGGTGGACTGACGACACCTGTGGGCGTATTTATGGAGAGGTCCTTCTCGTTATGGACTTTTACAATAGACTTTCACACTTTTCCACTTTTGGCAATCTGGGACATCTACGTGGCAAATATTTCAAAATATTTGTTTATAGGGATTTTTACCCGACAGACCCTAAAATCTTTCAAAATTACCTCTACGACCTCCGAAACATCCTAATTCGTCCCTCGACCTCGTAATCTTGTTAACCCTTACCCTACAGACCCTGTGGTTAACTCCCATCTATTTGCCCGTTAAAACTAACCGGATTCCGTTATATTCGTTTACATTATACCCATTTTGTTTGTCAAATTTGCATTTAATGCCATTCCTCCTCTTCTTCCTTCAGATATCCTTCCCACCCCCACACCCTCGGCCCTCCCTGTCGTCTTCCTCGAAGCCCCGACCGCAGTTGCGCTGCCCGAAGCACCACCTGGACCGACGTTCGCCCACACCGCGCTCACACGAGCAGGAGTTCCACGACCTCCTGCCTCCATGGAATCCCTGGACGGACACGATGCTGCCCGAAGCACCACCGCCGATGGAATCCCCCCCCCCCCCCCCCCCCGCCCTCCCAAGCTCCCTGAAGCCCCGGAGCCCCGCCCGCCGTCGGCCCCTTAGAGCCGCGCCCCCAGCTCTGCTCCCTGTTGCCCGGAGCCCCGCGCCCCTGGAGCCCCAACCCTCCGCCTGGGAACCTCGCCCCCCCGCCACCCAGAGCCGTGCCCAACCCCAAGAGCCATGCCCGCCATCGCCCCCCCCCCCCCCCCAGAGCCGCGCCTTGGCTCCCTGCTCCCCCCCGGCGATGGAGCCCCCCTCGCCGCCGATGCTCCTCCCTGCTCCCCCCCTCTGGCGATGGATGCTGCTCCCTTCTCTCCCCCAGCGATGGAACCCCCCCTCCCCCGGCCGATGCTCCCTGTCCCCCCCCCTTCGGTGATGGATGTGCCTCCCAAGCTTTTTTCTATTTTTTATTATTTTAGCTAATCTTGACCGTTGGATGCTAAATTGGTTAGGTTAACTCATGACTAACCCAAGTAAGTGACTCAAATATAGTTAAAATTGACGGCAGGGTTTGTTGGATAAGACGGAGCAAGATTACGAGGTTGGGGAGGAATTAGGATGTTTCAAAGGTCGTAGAGGTAATTTTGAAAGATTTTAAGGTCTGCCGGATAAAAATCCCTTGTTTATATTATTAACACAATTAGAAAAATTGTTTTTGGAAATATAATAATCATATACTGATATGATTATTTGAGTTATGGGCGAATGAGATGCGTTAAGGCTTTATTTGGATTAGTGGTTAGGGGTAAATCCTTAATTAACCGAAGAAATAAGCTACGTTACATGACAAGTTAATTACCGGTAATTCAAGCTCCAACAACTCCTTTGTTTATTATTTCCAATCATTTACGATCCATCTCATGTCACATCAATTTTGTCAGTGGTCACATTTATATTTTTCAAACACCACTGATAAAATCATTTAACAATATATTCATCTAATCTTATATATATGTATATCTATATAATATGATATGATATTAAAATAAAAAGAAATTAAAATTTGGAAAATTAAAAATAAAAAAATTAAAGTACAAAAGTAAAAAAATCAAACAATTCTTTGTAAAATTAAAAACCCATACAAAAGACAAAGTAGACCCTTGTTTGCATAATTTACTTTGATTAGAAATAATCAGGTCTATTTTATTAATGATTAATTTCAAGTAATATGTTCCAAGTTGACTAACTATAGAATAACTCAAAGACCATATCATGACTTAAAATTATCATTCGTAACATCAACCTCTAATCTAAACGGATCCTGAAAAGAGAAGAGTATGCGAAGAAGAAGTGGAGATGTGTCGGTGGATGAATGGCTTGCCTTAAAAATTCATATTTACTTGTGTTATATTGGTGGGAGATGTGGGAGTGACGTAACAGAAGGCCAAGATGATCATCAAAGACGCGACTCGTATCCCACATACTATGGTTATATCAGACTTCATTTGTCGGTGTATCTCCCTTAGGGTCCATTCGGTTCGGGAATAAGCAGGAATAAGGGTGAGGAATAAGGAGAATAAGGGTCTATTCTTTGTTCGGCTGGAGGATAGGAATAAGGAGAATAAGATGAAATAAAGGTATGTAAGGTGAGATAAAGATAAGAATAAGAATGAAATAAGATAAAATAATAGGGAATAGTCGTACCACTGGGAACCGTGTCAGGAGGAGCATTGACCCCTTATTGTAGGGCTTATTCTCCAACCAAACAGGACCTTAGTAAGTTGTTAGTCATTGACGGGGACGCTCCAGACACCTGAAATTACCAAACTTACTATTTAAAAAAGTTGGTAGTCATTGCCCATTACAGAGGGTGCACATGACTGAGGGTATTTTATCTTCAACCATTATTAAGGGCACTTGGAGATAAGTATTGCTTAATTTTTATCATTAGTGCTTTTGGGTTGTGGTACATCATTATTTTTCTATGTTAGAAAAGTTGGTTTCTCATTGTTTTACACATGAGGTGGTACCTTTAACCAAATGTAAAGATCTCCTTCTATGAATGACACAATGATTAGTAAAGAAAGTAGCCCTAGAGGGACTTACTACCTTTTGCTTTATACTCCTTTGGTGACTTGAAGATGTTTGTGAGTGACAATTCCAGCTCAAAACATTGGGAGGGACATCCCTAGGTCGGAATACCAAGGTATCCTTCTGATGAGGGACAATGGATGATGAGGATAAGGAATGTGCATGATTTATTTCTCCTAGTTGTTCAGATGGTTGAAGGGATAATGAGGGAACAGAGTATTTTAGATTGAGAGATAACAACTAATGTAACCACAATGTATCCATATTATATTGGGATTTATAGATTCCTTGATAAAGCCTTCTTATTCTGAAATGGAGAAGCATCATCCTTGTCAAAATGGGATGTCAATAATAACAAAAAAAGCTCAATTATTTCATCATAATATGAGTATGATATGTTGTTCTCATGTAAACTTGCAATATTACATGAATACTAGGGTAATTTTTTGTCAGTATACATTTAAATGTATTTTTTGTAAAGTCGAGAAGTTTCTCTGGGGAACTTTCGCAAATATATATATTCAGGTAAAACATGGATTTTATATCTGCAAAGTTGTAGGAGTATTCGAGTAATATTGCTTGTTTTTATGGATATTAACCAAAAAAACCTTATATACATTTCATGCCCAATTTTTAATCTAAACAACAACAACAACAAAAGCTTTTCCCACAATTAAGTAGGGTCGGCTACATGGATTACTTGCCTTCATTCAGATCTATCTTGGGTCAATCTGGAGCTTATATCCAAAAAACTAAGATCCCTTCGTATAGTCTCTTTCCAACACTTCTTGGGCCGTCCTCGGCCTCTCTTAGCTGGATTAACATCCCAAACACGCATCTCCTAACTGGTGCATCAGCTGACCTTCTTTGTAAATGTCCAAACTATCTTAAGTGGTTTTCTCGCATCTTATCCTCGATCGGAGCTACACCAACTTTCTTTCTGATTGAATCATTCTAGATCCCGGTTTTTGAGTCTAAACCAACAGAGTAAATTACAAGAAAGTCTCTGAACTTAGCACTCAGTTTCAATGCAATCCTTAGTAATATGAAAAAGAACAACAAAAAATAAAGGGATATGATGCAATACAAGTAGAAAGTCCAAGTTTTTTAATAAAAGAATAACAAGATGTATCCGAGTGTATGACTTGGTTTCCAACCTTGAGACTTTCAAAATCTTATATGAGTGGAATTTAAAAATGCAAATAATAATAACTCACTTAAATAGTTTGATAATTGAGTGTCATGTTTTCCACTTCGAAAGATCCGAATTCAAACATCCCAAATTATCATCAACAAAAAATAGAACTAAGGGAAAATCCTAAACTATTTATATAGCTTATTTATACAACTTACCGTAATCATTTCGAAAGTAAATTATGCAAAAGTATCCAATTATCAAAGAAGGAAGTTTTTTGAACACCTGGAATACTTTGTTGGGACATCCTGTGTTTTCTATAAATTCTTTATTCATCAAAATGAGAAACTAACATTACGATATGATCCATGTAATCCAAATCTAGTTAGGAATGCATCATTAACTAGATGACATCATTTTCCATTATTATTGTCAGAGGCGGAACTAGTATATGTTATGAAGAGGCCATGCCCCCTTATGATTATTATGTTACTTGTACATATGATTATTATGTCAGAGGAGAAACTACTTTTCCATCAGCAGAGAAAGGATGTAGAATCATTATATGGTCAAATGATAGAGTAACATGGTTACTATTTTGGAGGTCATGGTTCAATCTCAATTTTACTTTCTTTTATATGGGTTATCCAATCACTTCCAAAGTATCAAAATAATTTGACACAGAATTGTATTCAAGTTTATTTATCTCTCTCATTGTTTTTAGTACTCCTTGTAAATAAAATAAATTTTATTATTTTCTTTTAATTATGAACTTTTTTATTTCAAAATTTTGCTTGATAATTTAACCTTTCTAGAATGGATTTAGAGAGGCTTAAATGATTATATTTATCAAAATTTAAAAATCACCAATCAAAATATCAATCTATTTGAAAATCTAACATTAATAATTTAGATTTAAATTCTACGTTTATCAGAATTAAAAGAGGTTTATTTTAAAAATAAAAATTCTATTTAAAAATATCGTTCGAAAATACATGTTTTTTTTTTCATTTTTAAGCATACATAATAGTTGTATACTTGGCCCCTAGATGAAATTACCGGTTCCGTCCTTGATTTTTGTTGTTATTAAAATTTAGGAATTTGCTATATTCCATACAAACAACAACAACCATGATAAATTTCTAACCAGGACAGTATTTTTTTTTAAAAAAATTTGGATTACACACTTGATTCCATAAGATTACCTTTCTAACTTTGAGCTTTGGATGGTTAGAAATATGGGGTTTGTCTTTTTCATCATGAATGAGTCGACACCAAATCTTGGGACCAATTTTGGACCAATCTTAGTTGGATGTAAGGTTACATATGTAATTAACCTAACTATTTAGATAAATTAGATTGGTTGCCTCTCAACAAACACACGAATTCTTGCGTATCATGATCTCATATGCCATTCTTAGTAAAGATTCGCCTTTTGATGACAGAGATAAGAGCTAGGGAAGATGGTTGTTGTCATATAAAGTTTTTATATGCATGACTTTCCTCTCCCTTGCGGGTTAGACCTGGTCAAACTGCGAGCGAGGACATGGATTGGGCGAATGGTCCTAGCGTTGGGCTCTATACGGGCTAACCTGTGTAACTCAACAATTGTCGAAAGCAGATCGAATGAATTGGATCATTTGGATTGGGATGGACCCAAACCATACAGTGACGGAGACAAAGGGGGGCGGAAGGGGCTTGGCCCCCTGTCTCCCAACAAAATACTTATTATGTATTATATAATAGTAATCGTACATGATATAAATACAATAGTTAAATATAATTGTTAATAAGTTGTATAAAATGCCCCCCCATTTCCCATTTATAAGTTCTATATAATTCTTCCACTATTATTTTCAATAAAAAATTAATAATATGATAAGAATACGATAATTTAATTATTAATACTTGTATGTTTTACAAGAACTACAAGTATACATATACGGATGCAAATAGTTATGGACATATCCATATCTGATCCGACACCTTATTCGTTATATATTTTTTTTACATCCGTATCCGTATGCATTTTAAAATGGATACGGATATGGACATCATTTTGATATCCAGAAGCATCTGTATCTGTATCGTATATCCGTTTTCGTATATAAATATAGTCATATATTTGTTTTTAACCATATATAACATAATTCTATACATGTTTTTACCACATTTGTATAATTTTTATGATACAAATACATTTACTAAATTTATTTCATGTGTTTTCCATCCAATTCATATACATCTAAGTCAATTCTATAGAGTATTTCTAACATTACTCGTATACGATCAGTATCAGTTTTATATCTATACTAGCTTTTTAAGGATATGGTAAGATAATTTTAATATCCGTTATTATCCGTTTCAAAATCTGTATTCGTATTAAAAACGGATAAGGATTCGATAATACCTATATCCATATCTGTATACGTCTGTTTGCATCCTTGTATAATAACTACAAGAACAAAATAAGTATGTAGATATTTTTAATTCGTCATTATATCATATATTGTTTAATATATGATGATGAATAATATTTAACGAGATTTTTTATATTTGAAATATAGGAAAGAATTTAATATTCGTTGTTATATCAATACCATTGTTGTATATAGTGACGTTTAACCGTCACAATTTTAATATCGAGGATTAGTTGAGATTCTGAAAAATATGATGAATAAGCATTGATATATTGACCTTCGTTAATGATATAGTAATCGATATGGCATTCTCTCTAATTTTTTACATAAAAACCATCTTGTAACAAATAGTACTCATAATTATATATTAAGCCATGGATGAAATATTGATAGATTAAAAAACATCCATATATACACATTTCATTGCAGTGAATCATTCCCTTTATTAAAGATGTATAGTTAAGTATTAATATTTACTTGTTGTACGCATTTTGACCTTTTGTTTCTTTTTATGAACTCTTCATTTTGAACATAAATAAATCCATTAAAAATATTAGATTATTAAAATAATTGTCAAAATCTAGAATGTAAAGAGTAACTACGCTTTGCAAAAGATACCAAAATAAGGGTATAAATGATTAGTTATGGACAAACATATAGGTATTATCATGTCCAAATTTGTTTTAGTACATGAGTATGGACGTCAATATAGATATCAATGAATGTGAATAATGTGTTACTGTATCTTGAAAATTGAGTATAGATATAAAATGAATATAAATTGTACTAAGCCTTCTCCCACTACAAGTATGGTTGACTACATGGATTCTTGCTCAAATCCATGTTGAAAGATTCGACTATTTTTTAGTCTGGCCGTCGACTACCTAACGCAACCACTACAAGAGTGGGATTTGAACCCTGGTCTTTTGTGTGGTAGACACACTGTACTACCACTAGACCAATAAGTGGGTTCTATAGATATAAAATGAATATGGATTGAAAATGAATACGATCACAAATACTTTATAAATTAGCGTGTATATATATATATATGAATTGAATGGCTTATTTTGATACAAATACAATATATATCTCATAAAAATTATATCAAATATACAGAAGAAGTAAAATTTTTTGTTATATGTAATTAAAAATAAATATATAACTATATATTAAAAATATGAAAATATAGACAAAAATGTACGTGGATACTAAAGTGACATTTATATATGTATTCTTTTTTAATACTGATATATATATATATATATATGCACCTGTCAAAATATATTATAATATATATCCCTTTGCATCCCTACATTAAGTGTGATATAATTTTACTTTTTAAAATATTAGATTTAATGATACTACTTAACATCATATTAATAAAAGTTTTTGTGATTTGAAGAATTTTGTAAGGACCTTTTTGTCCATACAATGTTTGTTTGGATATTTATGTGAAATCGTAAGTTTATATGGGTATCTTTGTAAAAATTCCTAGTAAATAAATGTCAATAATTAAAATGATAAATAATAGCATAGATAAACTTTATATATATATAATGTATCTACATGTATATGTATGTATATGTGTATATGTATGTGTGTAGTCTCAGTAATTTGGCCCTCCCAATTAAAAATTTCTGGCTTCGTCCCTGAAACCATACTCCTTCATTGGCTATTGTTTCGTTTGATGGATTATGCAATGTCAGGTTATGCTCCTCCTTTTTTTGTAGTATTAGTTTTACATCTGCCTTCTTGAACAATTAACTGTTGCTTCCATCGTGTTAGTTTGCCGTTAGTGAGATAAATTAAACCATGATTTATACAAACCAAATCCAGATTTAGCAAATTTTTCTTACAAGTGTGCCTCTACAATCTTCAAACAATTACACATGTACCCCCCTCCTTTTAGTGAGACAAGGTTGACAGAAACTAATCCGAAAAGCACAACTTTTATTTGCTAAAAAAGGCAAGGGTATGATTGATATTGTACAAAAAAAAAGAGACGTATTTGATATTGCATAATATAAGAGAGGTACCGTACTAACTGTAAAAAATCCCCTTTTTATTTATTATGCAGTTGATAGTCAACACTGCCTAAAGTTTTTTTCGAGTAAAAGAAGATAAAGAAAAACATGAATTTCACTAATCTTATATTCACTATAGATAAATATAAAGATAATAACTAGCTCCCGTGATCTGACAGTATATTGTGGCTTTCACTGGGCTTAAATCCAAAATATTGTTATTTCTTTAAAAAATGAAGACAAATATGGTGTTTCCAATATAAAGAAAATAATGGGTTGGTAATTTTTATTTAAAGCAAAATTTTCATTTTTATATTTAATTTATAGTAGGTAATTTAAATCCGTTCTTGGTTGGTTGAAAAGTTGAGGGATAAAGTGGGATTGTTTTCTCCACTAGTAATTTAGAGGTGTCCATTGGGCGAGTATCTGTTCCATTTAAAAATAACCCGTCTCGATTATCGGATCATGGATCGATCCAACATGTTTCAATGGGTACTCGATTTAATTCCATGGTAGCAAGTACCCACAGCACAGGTATCCATATACATTTCACGTCTATAAATAAAAAAATATTAGTAGATAAATATCAAATAAACACACAAAATTGATATTTATAAATTTTTTATAAAATTAATTTACCAAATATATCTATTTTGAAATCATTCTGTATCTGGTTATTTATATTATGTCATATGCATGCATGTTTGTATGTATGTGTGTAGTTCAAAATGGACATAATTTCGGATACGAATATCGTCATGTTTAAGTATGAGGCAACATTCGGCTAGAGCCCAACAAACTTCATCAGGCCACAGGTCGAGTCGTGGCCTCAAGTTTTGGACAAATCGAGGGCCCAGGCTCGGTCCAAAGTATGTGGTGTATATGTATATATGGACACACCAACATCATTGGACTCAACATGCAAGTCCTCGACCCCCCTTCTCAACTTGTTTTGATTCGTCAAGGCAACGACGACGACGATGTGAGATGATCCATCCAAGTATCCAAAGATCCTAGCAGACGAACTCCAGTGGTATGCTCTCTTATGTTATGCGTTTTTGAATGACCTCGAAACTATCAAGAAAATGGAGGTAATGAATCATATTTTTATGATTGAATGTGTTTATATATAGTATACGAATTTTGAAAATGGTTACACATCTTTATGATTGCAATATGTCATGTATATAATGCTATTTTAGATAAGATAAGTTTTTTTCTGGAGTAAATTACAAAAAAGTCCCTGAACTATACACTTGATTTCAATGACATACCTGAACTTTAAAAAGTAACAATGTGGTACCCGAACTTTCAAATTTGTCTCAAAGTGGTCCCTGACCATAGAAATTTAGTTGATTATTTTGTCATTTTAACCTTAAATTTCAATACTCAGGGACCGCATTGAGACAAATTTAAAAATTCAGGTACCATATTGTTACTTTTCAAAGTTCATATATGACATTGAAATCATGTGTATCATTTAGGGAATTTTTTTGTAATTTACTCTTTTTTATACTTGCCAATTTGCACCGGGATTAAGTTACGTGTCAACTATTAAAAATATTCAATTTTGATTTCAAAGATAGTTTATTGTTAAATCTAAATCGAATTATTTTTAGTAATTTGCGGGATAAATTATTTTATTAGAGTGCTGATTTGCAATAAGTCTGATATGAAATTTTAATAAATAAACTTAGCAATATATGTATTTGGATCTATATCCATATTGTCGGATTGAGAATTGAACTAATTATCGGTCCATATCTAATCGTCAGATTGCAACTTTCTCGACCGATTTAATTTTTCAAATTCCAAACAGATAGTTTGTCATATCTAATATTATCAAATTATTTTATAAGATTGCAAATCATTGGGTTCCAAATCGACAGTTTGTCATATGTAATATTATCAACTTATTTTATAAGATTGTAAATTGTTGGATTCCAAAATGATAGTTTGTCATATCCACATCTATAGTTTGTCATATCTAATATTATCAAACTATTTTATAAGATTGCAAATCATCATCTCTTTTAGAAATTTTAAATCACATAAATGGGAGTGCTTTACCCTCATTTCCATATACGATATATAATGACATTTTGTATAATTGAATAGAACTAACTAGTTATATCATGGTAATTTAGTTGTTGATGATGGAT
The DNA here is from genome assembly GCA_037367405.1 of Ottelia alismoides. Classification (NCBI taxonomy): domain Eukaryota; kingdom Viridiplantae; phylum Streptophyta; class Magnoliopsida; order Alismatales; family Hydrocharitaceae; genus Ottelia; species Ottelia alismoides. The sequence goes on along the minus strand of JAZKJV010006075.1, from coordinate 204,391 downwards.
TAATGCTAAAGTTCAAATATGTTTAAATTGATATGTTTGAATATGATGCGATCCAATTGATGGTATAAAGATTATATCGAGCTTGATCAGGCACAACAACACATGAATCTATCATGCATTTGGACGTGGGCTAAGCTTGGCCTGAACTGTGGAACTTAGGCCATGCCCACATCATCAATTTATCAAAAAATGCGGACCACGACCTAACCTATAGTTCTGAAAAAATTGACAAGCATGATCCATACGATTTGAGCATAATGATCTGCACCAGTAGTGAGAGCTCTCAACTGGGTACTTGTTGAGTACCCATTTTATAAATGGATTTTTAAACTTCACATTAGAGTAAATGATTTGTTATGTCTTTTATTTGTGTTATAGAATATATCAAAGACTTGTCCTATAAGAACTCAACGAGCCTTGCTCCTTTAGTATCTAAAGGAGCAAATTTCCTTTCTTAATAATAGCTAAGAATATTGGGATGTATGCTATTATTATAATGGGATTTTTACCCGGTAGACCCTATAATCTTTGCTAATTACCTCTACGATCTTCGAAACAGCGTAATTCCTCCCTAGACCTGATGAATCTCCATTTCATCACCTTTAATCTATCATTTTGGCCTTAAAAATCCAAGCAAATGCATGTAAATAGCATCAATTTGTACATAATAGCATCTATTATTTATTGTATTTATTGTACATAAAATAAGATTTTTAATGCCAAAATTATAGAATAAAGACAAGAAAAGAAAAAGGAATAAAATATTGCAAATATTTTATGACCCTAACCCCGAGACCAAGTCCAGAATGGAATTGGTCGACAAAGAAGAAAGTAGGGGGAGATAAGGGCCAATAATACAATAAATATCTCATTTTATTATTCATTCATTTATGCATTTTGACACCTATTTTGTATATAATTATTTATTCATTAAATAGAAATATTTTGTACATGAAAATTGTAGATAATAATGTAAATAAAAATACAAAATTGAGTTTATGCAAAAATAATATACAATGTACATTTTATACACAGAATAAAAATCCAGAATCTCAACTTCACAGACCCATATCTTGCAAATAAAAACTCAAAAACCACCAAATCACCTTTAATTGTATATAACTTTTCAAGAGCTATTTAATAAATTTAGTTTCATAATTTTTGGAGTTCATCTGTGAAAGGTTTTTGGCTCTCATTGTACAATTCACCCGATTAAAATATTCAATTTATTCATTATTCACTATTCTTACAAACTTATATTTTTAGAATTTTGTAAATAATATACATAATGCATGTACATATTGAAATAAGAATAAAACCGAAAAGAACATGTAAAATAAAATAAGTCAGTAAATACATAGACAAAAATACCTATGTTATATATGTATATAAATAAAAGGGGATTTCATCCTTTTATTCTTTATTCATATATATATATTTATTCAATTGTAAATATTATCTATACTTTATTCAAAATGTAAATCCAAAATAAAACCCAATAAAATTTATTAAATAAATAAAATATACATAAATTATAGGTAAAACATCTATCACTATACCTACATGTTATTGATTGGCCGGTTATCTCACTTAGGTTTTAGTTTATTAATAGGAAATGTCGTTGTACCTAAAGAAAAACCAACTGAATCAAACAATTATTAAATCCAAATCAAAGAGACCAAAGAAGATGATGGATTTTTGCTATTTAGTTATTAACCTGGTATAGCTCCCAGGGTCGAACTCAAGGAGGCAACAGTTATTAAGCAAGGGTTATTCAATTCAAAGACAAGCAATGAAATAAAAGAGGGAAACTAAGCAAGCTACTCTTGGATTTTTGTGAAATTGGATCTTTTCAATTTTTATTGGTTTTTAATGTAAACAAACACTTTTATTAGTTTTTGAATAATTATTAAAGATAGCGAATGAAAATAAGTTGCTCAATGAAAACTACAAGATGTAAAACAATTATCCAGGAGTTTACTCTAATTTTATGATTTTTTTATAATGATGAAACTAATTAAAGCAAACAAAGTAGACCAGATTTGTATACACAGCTAAACATAAACAGAAGCTAAAACGTAATGTTTAGAAAGTAAGGAGCTCTTATGAAAGTAATAAACATGAGGGATATCATGTAAAATAACCAGTGAAGCATGTGAACTAGACATGAAGTCTGCCTATGTGGGGATTTTCTTGCAATAACAATAAAGCATGAAGGCGTATGTGTAAAAACACCAGAATGTGTGTGATATCAATCACGTACCATCAACTTGTAGTTAGACCCGTGTGCAAACAAAGAAAGAGTTCGGGGGTAGTAATGTAATTACACCACAGAATATCCCTGCGTCACGCGCGAAGCTCGTGAGGACAAAACTTTTAAGCGGTGGCGGCTGTGAACCGTTGATTCGAATATGATCGGACGGTACTGTGCAAATCTGGAGCTACTCCCTTGTTCTTCCCCCAAAACCTCACGCGGTGGCAGCGTCTCTGCCCAGATCTCGATCAGCTCGCTCCCGAGGCTGTCGGTTGTGCTCGTTCTGTGCAGATCCTCAATGGAAAAGGGGCTTCAGGTTGCGAATCGTCGTTTCGCGGGTGCGGCAGATCTGTGCGAAGGAGACGACAGGATCTCAGGTGGTTCTCGAATCGCTCCCGAGTCTCGATGGATCTGATCTCATCTGGAATACCTGCAAGTGAAGAAGCTTCTCGATTCGATTCGAATCGGAACTCATGATACGTAAAGTAAGCCGATCTCAAATCTTGAGATGTTAAAATCCAATTTCAGGAAACCAATTCTAAAATGATTTTAATATACTTTCCGAATATGTGGTGACGGATCCCTACAACATTTCAATTAGATTCCAAACCTTGATTCCTCACAAACCAAATACGTACAGGAATTCCTGGAAGACAAGGATGGATTGCATAAAGGTTTATGTGAGAATGTGAATAGACGGATACTGTCTAGATCCGTAATGGATTCCGAGTGAACAACGGGTGAAGAGCAAGTATGCGTACGAGTAATTTGATCAACTGATGGCAATCTATGTTGAATCTAATGTGCGCAGGTGGTGAGGGAAAACTTCAGAAGCAGCTCGGATGTATTGCGCGTAGTAGAAGGTGGAATGGATGCTCCAGCCGGTGACGAAGGAGAGGAGCTCGAGCTCCGACGACGCTATTCGCCGGAGTGGATAGATATGGAAGGAGAAGAATGGGAACTGGAGAGGGAGGCTGGTGAGGTGATGATCGGCAAGGTGTGCATGAGCGAGATGAAGGCGGTGAATCTCTGATCGTGATGATCGGAGGGTGCTAGCTGCAACGAAATCGACTCTTAACAGAAATTAAAAACGAATTACAAGACTAAGGTTACCTAGATGGAGTGGAATGCCTGGGCTGAAGCTCCGAAAAGCTTCGGGTCGTTGCCTCGACGGCTCGGCGGTGCCGGAGGCTCGAGCTCGCGCGAGGCGGAGCACGGCGACGGAACGCCGGATCAGGGGCTCTCGTGTCCTCTCCTCACTGCAACGAAGGTCGGCTGTCACTCACGATGATCGGAGCTCCTTGGAGGAGGATGAAATGGCCAAAGATGGGAGGAGGAAGAAGATGGGCCCTTATTTATAAGATGAGAAACACCAATTTTTGAATGAAAATTCGGCGTGCAAAACGAGGCGGGAAATTTGAAAATTTATATGGGCGAAAATGAAGGTTGTGAAATCTTTATTTTGGTGAAGAAATCAACTCGATCGGATCAACAACGTGCTCTAGAAAATTTGGAGAACATGACTCGGTTGAACAGATTATTTGGGCTGAAGGAGGAAAAAGACGAAACTGGGAAAAGGACGAAACAACAGATTAAATAAAAGATAAATACAATAAATAGATAAATAAATGGTTTTAAATTACAAAATAATGAAAATAAATAATGTTAATAATTTATTAAATAATTTTGTGATGATTTTTAATAAATAAAATAAATTAACTAATTAAGATAAAATAAATAAGAACCTTTATTAATAGGTATAAAATACCTATGTGAAACATACTTTATTTTATTTTTGATTATTTTCAGATTTTATAATTTTTATTTTTATTTTATATAATTAAAATAAATATATACAAAACATTAAAAATACAATATGTGCACAAATAAATAAGAAAATAAATAAATACAGATATATACAATATATACATATATACAAGTATACCCATAAGGTCCCAAAACCTACTTTTTGCATACTAACTCTGAGTTCAGTGAAACTACTTTTATTTGATAGATATTTTTACAACATGAACTTTAAAAGTGAGTACACTCAAATCGGAGTTCATATGGCCGAGTTATGAGGTTCGGAAGTTAGGCTTTACGGCTTTTAAATTTTGAGATTTATTGGTATTTATTCACATTTATTTTTAAGTTATATTTTTGTATTTTTTTATTATTTTTATGAACATTTTAGAAAAAGAATTAAGTTATTTGGAGTTACAAATAAATAGATAGAAAATAAAGAAGTTTTATACACATAATGTACATATATAAAAAGGGGTCCAAACGCCAAAACTCACACCTTTTATTTCAAGATTTTTTTGGTATTTTTAATAAATAATATTAAATATAAAACAAAGTTTAAAAGTGAGTTTGGTGAATTTGGAGTTTTCTATAAATAGTTATGAACCTGGGAAGTTGGACTTTTAGGCTTTTTAGGTTCATTGTATTTATTTATTTATTAGTTAAATAATTTTTATGATAATTTTATAAATTAGTATACATTATTACACAAAACTTTCAAGAAGGAAATATTTTTATTGAAATTGTTTTATTGATAAATAAAATAGGTGAGAATATGTACAAGGTGGAAAATAATGAATATGTACAAGTGAGATTTGGTTTTCTTGATTTTTATAAGTTATAGACCCTATCTCCCCCTACTTTATTCCTGGTCGATCAGGTCAATTCTTGACCTTCTCTCGGGGTTCGGGTCAGTCTGCATTTATTCCATAAATACATCCTTCTTTATTTCTTTTCTTTTTCTTTTCTTCTTTATTCTTTTATTTTGGTTAAAAAGAATGATAAATATACATTATTAACAAATACATGATGAATGATAAATAATGATAGTTAATGAATATATACATATGTTTTACCAAGGATTCTAGCTAAAATAAAAGAATAAAGATGATGAATCATGGATTCATCAGTTATATATACCTATTTATTTAAGTAAATAAATAATATTGTAAAATTAAAATAAAAATATATTCCTATATATAAAAATAAGTTATAAATATATAAAATAAGAAAATAAAATAATAAAATAAAATATACAAAATAAAAATACAATTGTACAAAATACATGTAAATATACATATAAAGACACCATTAAAATAAACTTATAATAAAATACATCAAAAAATAAATTAAATCATAAATAAATACTACATTATTTAATAAACATTTTTTATTTTACAAGTAAAAATTAATAAAATCGTTTATTGTGTTTAATTAATAAGTTAATTTGGCGCTGATGTGGACCAATCAGGTTCTTTCCTTCGTTGACCGCCCGGTCAACTCCTTTGCCACCAGCCGCCCTGTGACAGACGTCATTTCGGTCCGTCTTCTCCGACTTTCCCCTTCTAGTTCATTGACTTTCTAGCCTCGATTCCTTCATGAAAAAGTTCCGTCGGTGATCCATCCTTCATGCCAACATCTCATATCGATCCTCAGACCAGACGATTCTTTGTTGCACCCCGGTCAATAAGGGTGCATCGCCATGTCCATAAATAAGAGCCTCGACCTCCTTCTTCATTTTGGTCTCCTTTGTTCTTCTTCCACCCTCGCTTCCAGTGCAGAGAGAACCCTCGTGATGGGGGGGGGTGCTTCCGGAGTTGTTAGCAGGTCGGAGGAGTCGAGGCAGCACCCACGGCGGAGCTCCGGCGTCGCCCTGCTCCCTGGTGCTCAACCAAGTATAAGAATTGTTTTATTGCTTTCGTAGATAGGTTTTTCATTCCAGAATTCATTTTCAGTCATTAGTTTAGCTTTTAGTTGAGTAATTAGCCTTGAAATGGACGAGTCGTAGTTCGCCGGAGCGGAACTCCTGAGCCATCCAGTTAACCCCCGACGCTCGTTTTGCTCTCATTTCGATCCCCCGTGCATTCTCCATCTCACGATCATCCCCAATCAACCAGAGCCCTACTGGCTCTGCGAATCGAGGTCCCTCTCCTCCGCGTCGTCGGACCTCGCCACCCGCATCACTCCTTTTCGCTTTATAGCTTCAAAATCGGTCGAGATCGAAGCCCTCGAGCCCCAGATAATTTCTATGCAGGTTTGGAGAGCAACGAGGCCCTCCTGGGCGTTGTGGAACCATGAACGGGGCTCCTGGAGGTCCCCCTCTTCGTCGACCTTGCCTGATCGCTATGGACCTCCAGGTGCCTCCATGAGGCCATCATTGGACGCGGCGGAGCCCCAGGAAGGATTAGAGACCCTCGGCGGAGGGAATGGAGGCCGGAGGAGTGCGCAATCTCCAATCGAAGCTCGCCAGAGTCAACCTTCTTCCATATTCATCCACCCGTCTCCTCCGTCGTTGGATGAAGAACCCTGCTCCAGATTCGCCCAAGACCGTCCGATGGAGCAGCGCTCAGACCGTCGGATCATCTCGGATGATCTAATCTTCACTGCCCATCGTCGAACCGGTACCAGCCGCTGGATGAAGGCCACGTGGATAAGTGAAAACATCATCGTCGTTCATCAGCGCTTCTTTGGGGGTAAATTGCTAAATCCTCCCCTGTCCTTTTTGTATTTAGTATTTAGTTCTGTAAAATGATTGTAACGTTATGAATAATTGGGTTATTTGCATAAAAACCCCCAGTATTAAGTGTATATTACATTTAAGTCCATCCCAGTCGAGTCACGTGTAGTCCCACGTGATCGTAGAAATTTTGCACAGAGACCCATGGAGTTAATACAAATTGCATTTTGGTGCCTCCGAGCCTGGATCACGTGTAGCCCCACGTGATGCGTTGTGAAGTTTGTATTTAAGCACCTGGTGGATTTGTATATTGTGAAAATGTTCCAAAATATTAAATAAAGGTTTATTTTGTTGGGATTTTTGCACAGAACACCTTGTCTTTATTTTTAATTGCAAAAATGCCCTACCAGGCTGTTTTATTTTTATGCGCTTCATGTATTTATTAAAAATACCTAGCTTGCTCCTAAAAATCCACAAAAATAAGGAAAAATGCTTTGTGCCTTGTAGATTCACGTTGTATATTTATTTGGCCATTTTGTACATTTTATCCATTATTTAAAATTGAAATGGGATCCATTTTTGCCCTGTTTAAACTATAAAATACCAAAAAAATAGAAAATGCTTTTGAAAAATTACAAAAATTTATATACGATATATTTATATATCTATGGAGTCCAGAAAATGAAAAACCCTAAAAATAAGAAAAAGAAATTATAAAATTAAAAAGCTCCAAAGTCCTAAAAAAGAGAGAAAAACCCTAGAAAAATAACAAAAAATGTTTTCTTATTTTATAATTATCTATATATTATTACTAACATATTAAAATTAATTTGGTTAATTTTTGGACTTATTTAATATTTTTAAAAACCTACTTAATTTCAGATTATTTTTTTAATCCCTTATTAGGGATATTTTTGACATTAAAAATACCTAAAAATTAGTAAAATCGTAGAAAAATAATAAAAATTAGTAAAATACAAAAAGCCTAAAAATAGTATATTTAATATATTTTGACTATTTATACATATATATCTATATATACATGTATATTATATATATATCTCTCTCCTCTTATATATCTCTCTTTATATATATATCTATATTATATAATTAAAAATATAAAAAGAAAATATAAAAAATATAAAATATAAAACAAATAAAAATTATAAAAACAAAAATAAAATAAAAAGTATTTAAAATTAAAACCCACAAAAATAATAAAGAAATGGACATGAACATTGAATCGAATAATGTGCATTCATTTCCACCACACAAACTATTCGCTTCCCTGTGTTCGACCTCTACATGTACTTCCACGCTATACACATTGTTGTAGAGTTATAATAAATTTTAACTCCACATTTTTTAGATTTTATTGCTTATATTTAATTGTGGGTTATCTATTGATGCATTGGGATTTCGTCTGAGGTCACCTCAGTGACTGTCGATCCGCCTTGTGGAGAGACACGACCTCGGCAAGATCTCGTTCATCAGGACCCCATAAACTTGCTAACTCTTACCCTATAAACCCTGTGGTTAATTCCCATCCATTTATCCGTTAAAACTAACCAGATTCCATTACATTCTTTTATATTATACCTATATTATTTATTGAATTTATATCAATTGCCACTCCCTCTCACCCTCTTCCTTTTAGGAGCCAGACACTGCCAGATAGCATATCAGCAATGCGATGGCCAGTAATATCTTTCAGTCGCCGGGAGGGGCTTTCACCACCGTGTGGGTCGACCGTGCCGTGTTTGTCGAGTTGTAGAGGTTGCAGAGGAGAGGGTTTCTTCGACAAATTCCTTTTAAAATGTTGTATGCTCCATAAGTTGACTGAAAGTTGTATCTATCTCAAATGTGTTGTTATCAGATTCAACATGAAATGTAATATGCGATAATCTGTTAGATCCGTACGAATCCATAAATGCATTGCATATTAATGAAATAACAATCATGCATTTTTGATGCATAATCTGATTATAACGTGCACATTGAAACTGATTAAAACATTGATACAACATTTTAAGGTGAGATCCAGGAACGGTAAAGCAATAAACAAGTTGCAGCAAACAAAATAGTAAAAATATTAGATTAGAGGTCACTGAAGTGTCCACATAATAGACTGTCATTAGAGAATATATCGTCGCCATAATATTTGCGTGTATAGTACTGGTGATCCACTCTCAGGATACGACAGTGCACGATCGTCGTCTGCATACACTGACGAGATTGTACTCGAAAGTACCTCAGAGAACTGCAGTCGAGAGAAGAGAAAAACGCTGCGGGCTAGGAAGAAAAGATTTCTTGCTTGTGAAGAAAAGGACGTATTGGGATGGGTTTAAGAAAATCTAACACACGACCTTTCAATTTTCAAGAATGCCTCTCAACAGACGCCTCTTCGAATTTTGAAACGATGGCTAAGTCTGAGCCGTTGAGTCAAGTTGAATTACTGAAGCAGTCTAATCATAATTAATCTGCTTGATTTTTTTATTCGGCTAACAAAATAAAATCCATAACAAAATTATCGAGATCTGATATTCGAATTAACTCTCCCATCTCGAGCCAGAGTAGAGCAGAGCACACATACACATGTGTAGTCCTCCATTCCTCCTCTCTACTATTACTACAAGAGCTTAGGGTGTGAACTCATATATAAGTCCACCAAAATTTTAGAACTACTAGGTGTGATGCTAAAACTCTACCCAAAACTCCTCTTGTTTCAAATTTGGGAATTCTCAACTTCCCTCAAATATATTTTGATTTTCCAATTAAAATCAATTAGTTAATCCAATGTAATTGGATAAGTTTATGAAGTTAAAATCTAATTACATAGTTTTAAATAAAACAACCCCACAAATTCATCAAATCGAAAAAGAGATTCAAAAAGAAGTCAAAAAATATATTTCAGCTACCATACTTTGCTTTCAGTAAAGGTACCTTCTGATTTAAACGTCTATCTGAATTTACTACTTTAACCTTAACATGAACGAAGTGAAATACATCTTGAATTTCAGACCTTAGTGTTAAAGTATACAGTATAAATAACAAATTGTTGTCCTTGGTACAGTTTTCAGGGTTGGTGCTCTTAAAGACCATTCACCCTTATCCTGTTTCATGAGTGTAGTCGGGAAAGACCATCATCCTTTAATTGTGACCCACAACAACACCCACATAGGTGGCGTTATCCAAGGATTCGCTGCTAATACCTTGCCCAAAGGCTTGAACCCATTCATAGCCTATGCTCTTCTTAAACTTGCAACTTAAATGACACTCATGATTCCAGAGATAAGACACTCATGCATAAGCATTGAAATAAGAGTGTCAGCCAGCTCTCCAAATAGCTTGTTATTACCACATTGAACCTACTTTGTCGGATCTCCACTACAATTGATTGGGTTGCTATTTTAGAGGAACTCCCAATGGGTCTTAGTCACATCCCAAGCTTAGATTTAGAATAAATATCTATCAAGTCCCTTAGTCAACAGGTTTGCCATGTAATCTTTGAATCCATCAAAATTCATAGCCAATACACCTCAAGACACCAACCCCTATTGTCTCAAGTCTGATTTGAATATGTCTTCTTCTTTTTTTATTGTACTTTGAACTCTTGATCTTGGAATTGTTGTCATGTTATCACAATGTACTGACATCACAAGAACTGACTGGCCTACCATGAGAATTTCTAAAAGAAGTTCCCTTATCCATTTAGCCTCAATCCCAGTTGTGTCCAAAGCGCACAACTTAGCCTTAAAGGTAGACGAGCTAGAATGGTCCGCTTCACATACTTCCAATAGATAGCATTGCCTCCAAGGGTAAAGACATCCTTGGTAATGCCATTACTCCTGAACTCATGTATTTTCCCTATCCAGCTTGCATCACTGTATTCTTATAGTACAGGTGGATGTCTACAATAATGCAAACTAAGGGAAATAGTTCCCTTCAAGTACTTCAATACTCAATCCAGAGCATCTTAGTGAGTACGGTCATGATAGCTAGTGTATCTACTCAACCTTGCAGCCGAGAATGAAATATCAAGGTTTATGCAATTTGCAAGATACATTAAACTTCCACTCACCTGTGAATACCTTAGTTGAACTACATGTACTCCACTCTTGTTCTCGAACAACATTTTGGATGAATCAAAAGGAGCGTTATAACTTTGCAATCTTGATATCTAAATTTCTCAAGTACCTTCTCAATACAGTGATTGAGAAATTACAATCCCATTAACTGACCTCATTAGTTTGAGACTCAAGATCACATCAGGAAGACCCATGTCATTCGTCTCAAACTTATTAATTATGAACTCTTTAGTCTCATTTATATTCCCCACATGCGATCCAAATATGTCCTCAACATGCATACACAAGGCACTACAGTCATCACCTTTCACCTTGGAATAGACACATTTGTTAGATTCATAAACCTTAAAGTCACATGATAAAATAATTTTGTCAAAATTTTCATTCCACTGCCTTGGTGCTTATTTCAATCCATGAGGGGATTTAACAAGTTTGCAAACCTTTTTCTCATTCCCATGAGTCACAAGCCCATCAGGTTGATACATATAGATTTCCTCCTTAAGATCGTCATAAAAGAAGCGGTCTTCACATACATCTGGTGGATAGAGAGATCATATATAGATGCCAATGCAATAAGCATCATGATTGTGATCGTCTTAGTCATAGGGGAATATGTATCAAAATAGTCGATACCTTTCTTTTGCCTAAAGTCATTGGCAACTAATCCGATTTTATAATTTTCAATAAAACCATCATGCGTAAGCTTTCTCTAAAACACTCATTTGCACCCAATCATGGAGTACTAAGCTTTCTTTAAACACTCATTTTCACTGTCTCTAGAGTTAGGCTGACTAGAGTCAGATTGAAAAGACTTCCTAGGTATTTTTGCTTGGACACAAATTTCATATTTTTGAATTTTATTAATAGTATATTTAGGGATCAATTCTAAATTCATCATTCTTTTAATTTAATTTAAGTTCACATGTTCCAATCTACCATGACACATATTGCAAGATTGTAATAAATTAATAACATGGGGCATGAAATTAGAATATTTAGAATTAAAACATTCACTAAATAAATGTTTATTTATTCACATCTAATTCATAACAATAAATCAAAACCTGTCAAATAGTCTTTTTCGTAAAAAAATGCCGTGTCTGAGAATGAGAACTTTATTACTGTTAAAGTTCAATTCAAAATCATTTCTAGTTAAGATAGAGCCAGATAAAACATTCTTCTTCATGTTAGAGACATGCATCACCATATGCGAAGTCTAAACATGTCCTGAGGAGAACCTTAAGTTGACTTCTCCCGACCCCCAACATCCATGCTTCAGAAACGTTCCCCATCTTCATGATCCCCCCATTGCATGTATGATAAGGAGAAAACTATTTATGCTGGCTCCCGTATCCAAGAGCCACTCACTAGGGTCTTGGATATGGTATAGTTCAGGTTTTACAAAGACATGCCCCTTGCAAGCCCCAAGTCTTAAAGTGATCATATTCACTTAATGACTCCCATCTTTAGCCTTTGGTTGAGACTTTAAGGAGGGACAATCCTCCTTCCAATGACCAACCTGTTTGTAGTATTGATCACCGCCCAAATGACAGAGGTAAAAGGTCTAAAGAAATAAATCACAATGTCGTTGCGACCTCAATCAAATGGACTAAGTAAATCAAGAAAAATAATCAACCACTCGAATAAGATAAAATCAAGCAAGCACAAGAAAGAGCGGTCTAGCTATTAGGTTTAACCTGGTATAGCTCCCAGGGTCGAACTCAAGGAGCACAGATTGGCCTTACGGCCTACGATGTAGTCAAGTATCCAAGGAAGTCTTTTTTAGGGTTTTTATTTGTTTTTGAATTTTTTTTTTTTTTAGATTTTTAAAAGATGAGAAAATGACAGGAAGCACACAAACACTGGACTTCAACAATTTATACACCACACAAAAATGATGCAAAAATTCCAGAAAATTGGTTTTTAGGTTTTTTATGTTTTTTACTGTTTTTGGTGAATTTTTGGGATTTTTCTAATGGATAAAATAATTATTAAAAATCAAACAATGCAAAGAATGTAGGGTACTGTCCAGCAAGGCTTAAGATCCAAAAATAAAATAATTTTGGATCTCAAACAGCCCTGAAGGTAATTTTCCTAAAAACTATGAAGAATAAGGAAAATTTAGGCACCCTAATTATTATTTTTGGAGTTTTAATTTTTTTATTACAATTTTTATGAGATTTTAGGGGTTTTTCAATTTTTAGGGTTTTTAAATGATGAAACTTAGCCAAAATTGGCTAGAAAATCAACCAACAAGCAAATAACAGTACCTAATTTTTTTAGAATTTTTGGTGAAGTTTTTATATTTTTTTTTGGTATTTTTAAAGTCAAACAGTAGCAAAAATATGGGTTTTTGAATTTTTAAAAATAATAAATGAAATCCAAAATGTCCCCAAAAATCATAGAAATTCCTACACCATGGCAGGAGCCATGTGTCAAAATTTCATTGGATTTGGAGTTCGTTTGATATTTTATTCAAAAATAAAAATGGGGCACTGTGCACAGGGACCTAAGTGCAAATACCCAAAAGTTCTGGGGTCCTGGTGCAAAATACCCAAGAAGTCACGTGTCAAGCACGTGTCTGGGGCACACAGGGACCTAAATGTAAGAAAAATAAGTTCCAAGGACTTATTGATAACTCGTATCAAAAGTCCAGGGGCTTATATGCAATTTACCCAAAAAATAATTCGCACATGTTCAAAATCAATGCTCACAGGGGTATAAATGCAATTTCACAAAACATTTTATTCATTGAATAACATCCAGAACTACAAGGGGTTCTATGCAAATAACCCAACAAAACACGTGCCAAGGCACGTGGGTCTCTACTGGCAGGGGTATAATCGCAAATAAAATTAAGTCCGAGGTCCTTAATGCAAATAACCCACAAAATAAACAACGTGAATTAAAAATTACAGGACTAAAATGAAATACGACAAACAGAGGGGGCCCTATGATATTTACCCCTTTATTAATAGCCGACGGTCGGATAGGCGCCACGTGGTTGATCGAACGGTCTGGATGGCGGCGCCTCTTCTCTCTTCTCCTCTTCGGCTCTGATCAACGGTGGGGAGAGGTCCACGTGTATGATCGGACGTATGAAACGCTGGCACCTCTCTCCTCTGCTATCGATGGTCCAGATGCGATCCTCGAATGGATCAACGGTCGCTGCTCCTCCACAGATGAACGGTCACGATCAGATCTGGAGCAGAGGGTGCATCGGACGGCTCTGGAGGGTCCTCGAAGAACTGGTGGCCGGCGAACTTCGCCGGCCTCGTGAAGGTGTATCCGCCCTCCTCAGCTGCGCCTGAAGGTCGGAGAAGCTCCGCTGAACGATCCCGCAGCTGCTGGTGGTGGCCAAGAGCCCAACCGAGCCCTGAGGGGGCTCCGGCGAGACCTGGCGGCTCGAAGCTCCTGGCTGAATGGCGAAGGGCCTCAGACGCCCTCGTTTCGACCTGCAAAGTAGGCAAGAAGCTTCGCGGGTCGAGGGCAAAATGCCTCGACCCAAGAAGGCGGGGTGAAGGTGGGAGGTGCGGCGTGGCGGAAGAGCTCCGGCGAAGCGACGGCGGTGGAGCTCGACTCCCAGATCCTGTGCGATCTGGGTTGTGCGAATGGGTGAAGAAGGTGCGTGGGGACACGGTGAAGGTGATGGAATAGTCGGAAGGTCGAGATGATAAGCGGAGTGATCGGAATCGAAGAAGTGCGTCGGAGATGGGATTTGGGCGTAATCGAAAATTGCTCTAAACTAAAGGAAACTACGGCTACCTGATGGATGCTGGAGACTGTGGTGGAGATGGGCTATCTCCTGGTCGTAGCTTCGAAGGGCGTCAAGGCCTGAAGCTCGGTGCTCAACGCCGGCGGCGGAGCAAGTACGGCGAGGTTACGCCGGATCGATGGTTTCGCTCCCTCGCCTCACTGCAACACGGGCTAACGCTCGCTGTCACTCAGGCGGAGCCAATGGAGGTCACGGGGAAGGAAGAGAAGGGCCAAAGATCGCGCGCGAAGGCGGCGGAGGTGAAGGATATATAGTGTGACCGGGCGATTAGGGTTGCGTGAGGACAGCAAAGGAAGGTGTAGATTTGATGGCTGAAGATCCGGCGAGGGAGAGGGATGTGCGGCGAAGAATTTGGGCGCGGGGGTTGAGTGGAAGACAGCCTGGATGCGCGTGCATAAATCGGCGAAGGAGGCGCGGCGCGCATGGTCCAGAATAGGAAAGGGGTCGCGGGGGAGTTGACCGGGGTCAACATTCCCCCGTGGACCAACCAGACTCTGCCACGTGTTGTTAATTTTTGTTTTATTTTTTTAGGGTAGAAATAGGCTGAATTAGAGAAAACTTAAAACATGAAATATTTTTCTTTTATTTTTTTCTATTTTTTGGTGATTTTTAATTAATTTTTGGGAATAAAAATAGGTTAGCTCTATATATAGGTATATGTACACTGCATGGATTTTTATTTTTGATTTTTTTATTTGTTATTTTTTGTGTTTTTATGCTCATTTTGTATTTTATTTATTTACAAGATAAAATATGGAATAAAAGAATATTTTTATTTTATTTTTATCACATATATACAAGGGTGAAATAAATAAATGAATACATTTATATACATGGTATTTATACAATGAATTTTTGTATTTTTTCATTTTGTGATTTTTATTTAATTTTTGTTTTGTTTCTTGTTATTTATTTTATTTACAACATGTAACAAAGAATATTTACAAAAATTTTGGAAAATAATTGAATTTATTTATAGGGTTAAATAAATACAATGATGTGGTTTATACACAAGGTGAAGGAAGGGTATTTTTGGAATTTTTGATTTTTATCTTTTTATTCTGTTTTTAATAAAATATACACAATATGTTCAAGCATATTTTTGGTTGAGGAAAATATATAGTTTTATGTATTTACAAATATATACAAATGAGCTCCTATCTCCCTCTACTTTGGCTTTTATGCGGTCAGGCCCATGCTGAGCCCTCCCTTGGGTTAGGTTGCTCAATATTTATTCTAAATATTTCCCTCTTTTTCTTTTTGCTCTTTATTCTTTTATTTTGTGCACAAAAACATGCTAATTATAGGTTTTTACACAATGCATGCTTTTGGTATTTATTTGTATTTACACATATCTACATGTATTTGCAAAGGTTTTTGTAGCTAAAATAGAAGAATAAAGAGTGATGAATGGGTATTCATCAAGTATCAGTAGGCTTTATTCTTTACTTTTTTCTGGGTCTTTTCCTTTGATTTTATTTTATTATTATCAGTACCCTTTCTCCATTTCTCTTTGCTCTTTGAAGTCATGAGATTGACCTTAGCTTGAACATCAACATGAATCATAAGCTTTTATTTCTTGTGTTCCTTTTTTATGATGATTGTCATCATCAAGTCATCCATAGAAATCTTCCCCTTCATGTGTTTCAGGGTCATACTGAAATCCTGTCAAGCCTTGGTGAATTTTTCTATGATGCGCATAACTTGAAACTTCTCTGCAGTTTCGAACTGTTCTTATGGATTACCCAATATTCTTCGTTTGAAGAAAAATGAAAGAGTTTTCAATCCTTTTATATGCACTGACAAATTTCCAAGTCTCACAACAGGGTCAAGATCAGAAGGTGTGGAGAGCCGAGACCTTCTCACTTGTGAAGGCCCCCACTCCTCATTGTTCCCACTGCAGGAACTGCAGTTACAATACTCTGGATATCATGGTACTATGATCTCACGGTGGTATCGTCACTCTTATCCACACCACCCCATCCTCAGATTGCAGCCATGAAGCGTCGGCTTCTGGCCTCCCTCACCTTCTTCATTTCCGTCTCCACCGTCCTCGTGCTCTTATAGGTCTTGCGAGCAGTTCGGGAGGAAGGATTTCAGGTACCGGAATTGGAGGTGGCAGCCCCATGAATGCGATCTTCCCAGGTATCTTAATCGGAGAAGCTTAAGTTCCTAAAAACTATTGATTAGTGTAGAAATTAGATTATGTAAAAGCATTATTTTAGTTTGAGAACTAATGTGTTTATACACTTTACAAGTAATATATAAGGGGTTTAATAGGGTTGCCCCATGATCGAACAAGATCGATTGTGTCATTGATGATAAGACGCATCAATCCGAAGAAATAGAGGCGCATTGATTCGGAGAAATTGAGGAATATGGCATAGAGTATGTTACCGAGTTGTGAGACGACGATGGAGGGAGGATCAAGAACGATGGTGGGTTCGTGGAAAAGGGGTGAAATATATGAAGATGTAATGGGAAAGAAATGGAAATCGCAATATCATGGAGAGCACTTAGTGGACGACTTCACCCTGGTGGTGTCTTCGAGTCACGGGCCTATGCACAAGCGACGGCAAGGCAAACTTTTTGGTTACGGTGAAGTGTACTATGTCGATAGAACTCAGGATGTAGGAGCTTGGATTGTGTCGCGATGCTTCTTCTGGAAGAGGAGGTGGTGGATGAAGAGGTGGAGACGAACGAGGAGGAGGAGGATGAGTCCTCCTGATCGTGCTGAGCAGTTGCTCACGGATACGACGGCGTGCTCCTTGAGGATGTCCAGGTCATCACCATCATCCGGTTCATTGCTGGTGCAGTCCTCCTCCTCGGCAAAGACAGAGATGATCTCCGTCCGAAGTGATCAACGCGGATCTAAGGAAGTAGGGGAGAAGCCGGAGAGGCCAGCTTCTAAGAGGGGAAGGGGCGGCTTCTAAGAAATAAAAGGAGAAATGGGATGAGAGGGAGGAGAAAGAGGGATATCGTGAGAGAGGGAAGAGTGAAGTGAAGGTAGGGTGGAGCATTGGGCTCGACCCGACCCAACCCGAGAAAGCCCGACCCAAGCCCATCAATATTCCGTGGGCCTTGGGCCGGGTCGAGGCCCGCTTTTTTAGCAAATCGAGGACCCGGGCCCGACTCAAGGCCCGCTGGATTGGACTCGGGTTCGGGCCGGGCTCAACCCACACCTAATTTGATTTCTTGAAGTTGCACTTTGATTCCAATTTATTGTTATGGATATAATTGATTCATAACACATGAATATGGGATGTATTGTTATGGTATAATGTTACTATTTATAGAAGAAGGAAATATTGGACGTATTGTGGCTATAAATCCATGTTCCCTAATTTGATTCGAATATGATATTTTGAAATATGAGGGCCCGGGCCCGGCCCATTTGTACTTCGGGTTCGGGCCCGTCCCGGCCCGAACATGAAATTTTTGAAATATGAGGGCCCGAGCCCGGCCCATTTGTACATCGGGTTCGGACCGGGCTCGAGCTTTTGCGGGTCGGGTCAGGGTCGGGTCCGGGCCGGCCCGACCCAATGCTCCACCCTAAGTGAAGGCATGAGATAGAGAGAAAGAGGGAAGAGAAAGTGGGGTGTAACTAGGCTTCATTCAAAATCCAATTGGGGAGTAAAAAAAGCTTGTGTTAGAGGACATCGCGGGTGTTCGAAACTGAATGAATGAAATGCGAGACGTGGCTAAAGCTGGATGAGGTACCAAACTTTATAATATAGTATAGCTATAAATGGTCGGATACATATATGAATATAGGTATAATAATATCTTTATCTATTTTAAAATATAAAGATAGATGAAGATGCGAACATTGATGAATATGGAAAATGGATTACCATATCCTTAAAAACAAATACGAATTATATACGAATAATAACAGAAAATTTTTACAAATTAATCAGATAATACATGTTCGGATTGACGGCAATTCCTCGTATTGCATTTTGGAGGATCTCATTCCGTATCACCGCCTTCTCGATGGCCTTGCATGATCTTTCGACAAATGCCAAGAGCAATATATGATTCGAGTAAAGTACAAGTGCGTACTCTTGTGACCCCGCAAGTAACACATCTATAATTCATACCTACAAAATACTTAGAAGTCTATTTTGCTCATCGTGAAACAACCGAGAACTTAATGAAATTAATGCCTGAATACATAATCTTTGATATTGTTGCGTATATATAATCATAAATTACACCTTATATGTTTAACGTTTATTCCATACCATATAAGTTTTGGATTTAGTTGTTTAATATTTCCAAATTAATATACCATCCTTTCTTGCGCATTTTAAGTCACCTATACTTTTAATACTTTTAATGCATGCATTTTACCCATTTCAAAATATGCTATCTTCCATGCACATCTTAATCCATTATATACATTTAATGCATGCATTTTACCCATTTTCAAAGATTGTGTTATCCTGCGCTTTTAAATCCGTCAAACATGCTCCATAATTTCTTCTAATATATTCAATGATATAGTTGTTAGATTGGATTAGTTGCTAAATTTATATCCGCACATGATATTAGGCTGGCTCATCTCTTACAAGCATTATGTGCCGAGAAGATGGATCCCACTCATGATAAACATAAAGAAGGTACGCTTCAGTTAGGTAGTGCACTCGCACTTCTATAGTACTTGTATTCCATAAATATCGGTTTGTAATTTCTTATGCTAACATTGGATTTGAATACTCATTTCATATCCTTATAATTTTTTAAATGAACATCTAATACACAAGTAGAAATAATTCCTTTTAAAAATAAATTCGTAGAGTTGCATTATAATGTTTATATATTTGGTCACCAATAGTCGCAATTTAATAACGTCTCTCACTGTTTTTTGAGTTGTTAATATTGTCATTATTGTTAGTAACAATTTAGTAACGTTTTAGTATTTTTTGAGATTTTTGTATTATTTATTATATGATTCCACGTGGAATGAGTACTGTTCAACAAATTTTCGTATTTTTCGACTAGACCTGGCCAAAGTCCGGGCCGGGCCGGCCAACCAATTTCTTGAAGTATATTATATTAAATGTATCTAAAATATAAATTTTAAACATATATTTTTATATATGCGGGCCGGGCCGGGCCGGGTTTTATGACACATGTCCACGGCTCGTCCAATTGACGGGCGGGCCAAAGAGCGGACCGGGCCGGGCCGACCCATTTCCAAAATCGCTTACCCAAACCCGACCCATGAACGGGCTGGGCAGGCGGGCCCCCGGCCCAATGGCCAGGTCTATTTTCGACCCTTCAAAATTTCCACCAGAAATTTGCCTATAACGAACTCCAATTCCAGCCGTTGTAGTTTCATCCCAAAAATCCCATTCAAATTAAGCGGTGAGCACACCGTCTTCTTGCCGAAGCATATTATCATATAACGTCTGTTTCTCTTCCTTTTGCTCTCTCGTCGGACTCCCCGATGACGTCAACAACATGTATCCTCGTCATCGTCCAAGGGATCACGGAGGTGGGCACGGCGACGGTGGTGAGGGAGGAGGCGGCAGAGGTCTGGCAGACGTGCAGGTCATGTGCGTCGTCCTCGGCAAGCTCGCATACGTCCTCGAATCAGAGAAATCCCTTCACCCTCGAATAGGTATGGCATAGATAAAGATGTATTCATCTGCATGCCCTCTGCAGGGCCTGGCGAAGAAATGCTTCCTCCCTCCGCTCCAGGCATGGTGTTGGTGATTTCGAGAGCATCCATGGAAAACGTTCGGATCAAGCGTATGGATTCAGACGGGCAGGTGAAGGTCGAAGTGCTGACCTTGTGCCATTCGAATGTAATTTCGAGATCTCGAATATCTCTTGACTGATCAGCCGACCGCCAGACCAAAGGTAACGACTCTGATCTTTGCTTTCCCACCATCCTCACCCAGCAAAACAGGTGACACTCAGCAGATTGAGTGTGCAAAAAAAATTGAATCTTGTTGGATTAAAGCCCAAGATCCCGTTTCTTCTCCAATGAAAAGGGATAGAAACTCTTGGCAAAAATGCCTTGGAATCTTGGGGATAAAATCCACTCCAATCAGTGGTGGTTGTCAGATTTTAGATGGGGTTCCTTGTTTCAGACCATTTGCCCAGGCTCGAAACCCTGAAATCACCTAACCTAATTTCCAGTTTCGAACATTCCCCTCGCTTTGAGACAAAAATTCCCAGGAAACTACATGGCTTCTCGATTTTCTCCAAATTTTTAAACTCAAAATGGGTCTGGGAGGCGGGGGCCCGTGGTGGCCTCGGGGGGATGGGGGGGGGGGGGGGGGGGGTCGAGGCCCGCGGTGACCTCGGGGGGATGGGGGGGTCGAGGCCCGCGGTGACCTCGGGGGGGATGGGGGGATCGAGGCCCGCGGTGGCCTCGGGGGGATGGGGGGGGATCGAGGCCCGCGGTGGCCTCGGGGGGAGGGGGGGTCGAGGCCCGCGGTGGCCTCGGGGGGGATGGGGGGGGTCGAGGCCGCGGTGGCCTCGGGGGGGAGTGGGGGGGTCGAGGCCCGCGGTGGCCTCGGGGGGATGGGGGGGGGGGGTCGAGGCCCGCGGTGGCCTCGGGGGGGATGGGGGGGGGGGGGTCGAGGCCCCGGTCGAGGGCCCGCGGTGGCCTCGGGGGAGGGGGGGGGGGGGGGGGGGGGGGGGGGGTCGAGGCTCGCGGTGGCCTCGGGGGGGGGGGGGGGGGGGGTCGAGGCCCGCGGTCGAGGCCCGCGGTGGCCTCGGGGGGGATGGGGGGGTCGAGGCCCGCGGTCCCGCGGTGGCCTCGGGGGGGATGGGGGGGTCGAGGCCCGCGGTCCTGCAGTGGCCTCGGGGGGGATGGGAGGGGTCGAGGCCCGCGGTGGCCTCGGGGGGGGATGGGGGGGTCGAGGCCCGCGGTGGGGGGGTCGAGGCCCGAGGCGGCCTCGGGGGGGATGGGGGGGGGGGGGGGTCGAGGCCCGCGGTGGCCTCGGGGGGGATGGGGGGGGGGGGGGTCGAGGCCCTCGGTGGCCTCGGGGGGATGGGGGGGTCGAGGCCCGCGGTGGCCTCGGGGGGGATGGGGGGGTCGAGGCCCGCGGTGGCCTCGGGGGGGATGGGGGGTCGAGGCCCGCGGTGGCCTCGGGGGGGATGGGGGGATGGGGGGTCGAGGCCCGCGGTCCCGCGGTGGCCTCGGGGGGGATGGGAGGGGTCGAGGCCCGCGGTCGAGGCCCGCGGTGGTCTCGGGGGGGATGGGGGGGGTCGAGGCCCGCGGTGGCCTCGGGGGGGTCGAGGCCCGCGGTGGCCTCGGGGGGGGTCGAGGCCCGCGGTGGCCTCGGGGGGGTCGAGGCCCGCGGTGGCCTCGGGGGGGGTCGAGGCCCGCGGTGGCCTCGGGGGGGATGGGGGGGGGTCGAGGCCCGCGGTGGTCTCGGGGGGGGATGGGGGGGGGGGGGTCGAGGCCCGCGGTGGTCTCGGGGGGGATGGGGGGGGGGGGGTCGAGGACCGCGGTGGCCTCGGGAGGGGGGGCGACCGAGACCGAGGCCCGCGGTGGCCTCGGGAGGGGGGGCGACCGAGGCCTGGCCTCGGGAGGGGGGGGGGGGCGACCGAGGCCCGCGGTGGTCTCGGGGGGATGGGGGGGGTCGAGGACCGCGGTGGCCTCGGGAGGGGGGGCGACCGAGACCGAGGCCCGCGGTGGCCTCGGGAGGGGGGCGACCGAGGCCTGGCCTCGGGAGGGGGGGGCGACCGAGGCCCGCGGTGGCCTCGGGAGGGGGGGCGACCGAGGCCTGGCCTCGGGAGGGGGGGGGCGACCGAGGCCCGCGGTGGCCTCGGTCGGGGGGGGGGGTGACCGAGGCCCGCGGTGGCCTCGGTCGGGAGGGGGGGCGACCGAGGCCTGCGGTGTCCTCGATCGGGAGGGGGGGTGACCGAGGCCCGCGGTGGCCTCGGTCGGGAGGGGGGGCGACCGACGCCCGCGGTCGCCTCGGGAGGGAGGGGGGCGACCGAGGCCCGCGGTGTCCTCGGTGGTTGGGAGGGGGTTGGGAGGGGGGGCGACCGAGGCCCGTGGTGGCCTCGGGAGGGAGGGGGGGCGACCGACGCCCGCGGTCGCCTCGATCGGGAGGGGGGGCGACCGAGGCCCGCGGTGTCCTTGATCGGGAGGGGGGGTGACCGAGGCCCGCGGTGGCCTCGGTCGGGAGGGGGGGCGACCGACGCCCGCGGTCGCCTCGGGAGGGAGGGGGGCGACCGAGGCCCGCGGTGGAGGGGGGTTGGGAGGGGGGGCGACCGAGGCCCGCGGTGTCCTCGGGAGGGAGGGGGGGCGACCGAGGCCCGTAGTGTCCTGGGGGGGGGGACCGAGGCCCGCGGTGTCCTCGGGAGGGGGGGGGGGGACCGAGGCCCTCGGGAAGGGAGGAGGCCCGCGGTGGCCTTGAGTACAATTGAAGATCAATGCTCGTTTCAATGAATCCAATGCTCCTCAAATTATCCTCAACCGAAAAGGATATGAATACGAACAAGACTAATGACTTTAACTACAATTAGTCACGCAAACTACACAATTTCATCTTGTTATGACAAGGAACTATAAAAGCAATATGCAAAACTTATATTTGCACCGTTGCAAATTACATATCATTTCAGTACCACTCAATCAACAAGTTTGAAAATAAACTAAAGGATCGATGCAAAAAATAAAGCACAAAGTAATATCAGCAGTCCAACACGAATGATAAAAATTAAGACATAACATACTTTGAGAAATAAATTAAAGGAAAGAAGTTCTCTAAGTCTTGACAACAAGGACAAGTCATCACATGAAGAATGCCAATAGGTAGCTATTCAGAAAGACAGAGAGGATCATCTGTTTTGTTACAACACTTGCTGTAACACAGTAGGGGATCCATTCTCAAAGAAAGAATACAAAGACAGCAGGTTTTCATACCTCACTTAGGGAGACCTCATATGTTGTAAGCGAATGAATGTTCCACTTTTTATGGCATCACCTTGTTTAGCAGATGTGTCATGTTTTGGCCTTACAATCTGCATCAAAATGTCCGGTAATTAAACTACCATGAGCTATTAGCCATAAGTGAATAAAAAGAACACAAACATAATAACTACAAAAATGTAAAATGGGTCCAAAGAGGATGCTTGATCTGTAACGAAGCTTCAAAGATTATTGGAAAAATATCAACATTGGTGGGTAGCAGTATCATGAACAGGGTGCACAACACCTTAGAAGCTCTGCCACAATGCGTTGTTCTGAAATTTGATATCTTCTTTTACCTTTGCATGTGCAGGGAATCCGCACCAGCAAAGGAGGCCACAACCTGCAGGTCCACCTTATAGCCGAATTCCATCTCCCGTCGAAAACAAGAAAAGGCAGTAAGAGGCCGAAGCATTTGGAGGAAGACATCTGTAATCTAACCAAATACATGTTTGTCAAGAGATTCCTCCGTCTGATCTGAGCATCGGGTCCTCAACGACTTCATCACCTCGTCAGCTCCATTATGGTCTTTCTTGAATTGGAGGGGGATGGTGGAGAGATATGTGGAATGACAGAGAAGACGTTAGCATTAAGAAGGAGAAGAGTTGATGTTGACGTTAAGAAGAAGCAGAGATGAGAGGTTGGGAGAGAGAAGGAGAGGAGAGGAGAAGACGTGATGTATGGATTTTCCTAAAATCGTTGGGAGAGGCGACCGTTGGAGAGCTGTTTGAAAATAGGGAGAAGTATAGCCGAAGTATGAGGGGTAATTTCGTAAAACCGAAAAAAAATCCAGATCATATACGAATTTCGTAAAACCTAATTGGTTCGTTGTGTGATATGGACCCCCACTATGTTGTACACATGATAATAGGGATGCAAACGGACATATACGAATGCGGATATAGGTATTACTGTATCCTTATTCGTTTTTGAAAACGAATACGGAGCGGATACGGATACTGACGGATATTCAAATGATCTTACCTTATCCTTAAAAAACGGACACGGATGTAAAACATATATTGATTAAATACGGGTAATGTTAGAAATACTTTATAGAATCAACTTATATATATAGGAGTGATCCTATGAGAGCAAAAAAATATGAGAGCATTATTCTGGACCACATGATTCTATTTTCTCTCTCCTGGTCTTCTCTCTCCTGGGTGGATCATGTGGTCCAGAATGAAAGCTCTCACGCTCTCACATTTTTTTGCTCTCATAGGATCACTCCTCTATACACACACACACACGAATTGATGAAAAATACACTATACAAATTTACTAAATGTGTTTGTATTATAAAAATTATACAAATATGATAAAAGAAGGTATATAATTACTATATTTATATGCTAAAACGGATGACTATATTTATATGCTAAAACGGATATACAGATACAGATACGGATTTTTGCGGATATCAAAATGATATCCACATTCGTATCCATTTTAAAACGGATAAGGATACGGATGTCAAAATCTATGTAAAATGGATATGGTGACGGATTAGATAGGGATATATCCGTAACCGTTTGCATCCCTACCTGATAAGGAGTCGTCCGAAGTTGCCCATTGGTGGCCCCTCGGGGACGCGGATCCTCTGCAATAGTAATGCATAGGTCTAATGTAGATTCACGGGAAACGCGAGTCGCTCGATCTTGATCAAACAATTTGCATGAAATCCCACGGTATGGGTCAACAAAAATAGGATTTCGTGTGAACCGCTCGATCAAAATCGAGTGGATCGTGCTGCTCGTGAATCTACTGCAGACCTTTTCATTACTGTAGATGATCCGCTCGCGGCCCCTTGGCCCACCGGCCTCGACTCTCCCCTCCAGCCCCTTCCCCTTTGCCGCCAGGGATGCAAACGAGTTTAGATATATACGATCTGTCACCGTATCCGTTTTATACAGATTTGACATCCATATCCGTATTCGTTTAAAAATGGATATAGATATGGATATCATTTTGATATCCACAAACATCCATATACGTAACCGTATATCTTTTTTCGTATATAAATATAGTCATAGATTTATTTTTAACCACATGTAACATAATTCTATATCTTCTTTTACCATATTTGTATCATTATTATCATACAAACACATTTAGTAAATATATATCATGTGTTTTCCATCCAATCTGTATATATTTAAATAGATTCTATATAGTATTTCTAACATTATTCGTATGCATTCAATATCCATTTTACTTTCATATCTGTTTTTTAAGGATATAGTAAGATGGTTTTAATATCCGTCAATATCCGTATCTGCATCTGTATTTATATTAAAAAATAGATAAATATGTGGTAATACATGTATACATATTCGTATCCATCTGTTTGCATCCCTATCTGTCGCCCACTTTCCACCCCCTCTCCTGCACACCTCCATCCAAATCCTCGACATCCTGGACCCACCCCCGGAGGGCCACCAGGCCCCGCCTCTCCCCCACCTATGAGTGGGGCCTCATACCCCCTTTCTCTCCCCCCATATGTATTTTTGAGTGTGTAGCTTCGTATTTATACATATGATAAATTTTGGGTTTGAAGATATTATGATTTATGGGGATTTGTACCACTTTAATTTGAATAATTTCTTCTTTAATGCTTATTGATCTCTAAACATGAATGTAACACCATATACTTATTAGGCATTGTAAACATGCGAAACTATCATGAATATACGTCAAAAATGGAAGTACATATATGTTCAAAGCGCACAACTTTGTCATTTATGTTCATCGGGCCATGATCTTTATATTTATTCTAGGAAGACGTAATGTAATAAAAATAAGTTATTAACAATAGCATGTGATTATAAGTATGTGAAACAAATTTACTTTGCAAAGAAATAAAATGTTATATGCTAGATGTTAACATCACAAATAGGGGAAATTTATGTAATCATTTGGTACAATGATCAAAATAACTACAATAAAATTTCATGAAACTGTGCAAAACGAAAAAATACTATAGCAAAATGGATCTAGGGTGGCTTTTTTAGAAAAAAATATCAGCTACTATATCATACTTTGTTAAATAAATATTGACATTATCCATTGTGAAGTTATCTTTTATACTTGAAATTCTCGATGATTAGTCAAAATTTTGAAAAATAACTACATCCAAGCATTGCTACATGCAACGTCACACTAATAATATAGCAATGGAAATGCCATTCATTACAAATTTTAAGTAAAAAGCATAATTTCACGATGAATAACATCGATATTATATATTTAACAAAGAACGATATAATAATGGTATTTTTAAAAGGCTAGTGTCACACCTTCTAGATTTGAATATTAGTCGCAATCCATAATACTAACTCCATATAAACCCATTTGTTATATTGAAAATAATATTGCCTACCGTCTTACATCTCAATCAATCTTTTAGGATATGTCTTATAATGTTCATTGTCGAATTCTTGTTTATCGATAAGGTGAAAATGGAAGGAGATTTAAATCAAGGAAGTGCTTTCAAATCAAGGAAGTGTTTTTTGTATATAACAAAATGCATGCTTTGAGGTTCCAAACTCACATGCTTTTTGTTATTCTCGCCATGTCTTGATGTGTTGTGACAATGGAACACCGCAATGGGACATGTAGGGGTGTAAACGGACCGAACCTGAGCGAACCTATATTTTTTAGGTTCGGTTCGTTTATTTAATCGAGCCTAAACTAGTGTTCAGGTTCGGTTTGTTTATTTTCGAACCGAATCCGAATCGAACCTCTTTTTAAATGAATCGAACCTAGGCGAATATCGAACTTAAGAATTCTTAGTAAGAGTGAGTGAAGAGAAGAGAAATGGAAATATATGTGTATGCAATTACAATAAATATTCATTTAGTTTTTTTCTTTATCTAACTCAACTTCATATTTTAGAAAAAATAGAATAATAAAGATTCATCTCTTTGAAAAAAGTATAATTATAATATATTTTCATATATGTTCATATGGGGATAACGAATAAGAATAATGTGGAGATATCCGGCAAGTAATGTTTATACTTGTTCTATTGATTTGAAGATAAAGAAGGGAAATGTACTAGACACATAGATGATGGATGTTATAACCACGATGTGATTATTTATTTTTGGATAGCTTTTATTGAGATAAAACCTATTTATCACGTAAATATTCAGTTATCTCTAGACAAATGTCACTTATCTTTATACAAAATCCACTTATCTTAAAATAAGGTCCACTTCTACTGATAATTATTTGTAAATATGTATATGTGTATGCTTATCGATCTTTTAACGAATCGAACCTGAGCGAACCTGTGATTTTTAGGTTCGGTTCGTTTATTTGGTCGAACCTAAACTTGTGTTCACGTTCGGTTCGTTTATTGCCGAACCGAATCTGAATCGAACTTTTAGCGAGCCGAACTTGAGCGAATATCGAACTTGAGAATTTTCTGACACCCCTAGGGACATGTGAGCAAGCAAGCATCCCATGGTATACCTTCTAACTAGGTAGAATTCTTAGCATAGGTATCGATTAGGTACAACAATTAGAAGAAGTCATCAGTGCCTCATATGCATAACAGGTATTCTGGGTGGCCCAACTGCCAAAACGTTCGAGGTTACTATTACTCTTCAGACGCAAACCAGTAATATATATGACCATCATCTCATGAAATCACCGAGACTTGATTAGACAAATAGAAGATTTGTATTAGACATGAATTATAAACGCAAAGCAATAGATTAACCAAGAAAAAACCTACATTGCATTCATACTAATTAGAATATGACTAGAAACTAAATTTTCTTTTGGATATCAATTACACGGGCCTAATTTATGCAGTGTTCAGAAAAACGACCGAGTAAACTGCATACTCGACCGTATACTCGTACTCGGTAGCCTTGCCGCTCCGAGTATGATGAAACGGCCATGTATACGGGTTGGCCCGCATACTCGGCCGAGTATACCCTCTATGAGGCCGCATACTCGTCCACTTTTCTGATAGACCTTTTTTTTTATTTAGTCTAAACAAATAACTCCACCTGCATAATAACATTAAACCACACTCCCTGCATAAAAACGCATACTCCCCGCATAAAACCGCATACTCACCCGTATAAAACCGCATACTCCCCGCATACTCTCCCGACTGAGGATATTACCATAATATTAAATATTTATTTATATTTTTAATAATAAAAAATACCAAATCGTATACTCCCCGCATACTCTCTATGCAGTGACCCCTCTGACTGAATACCGCATAGCGCCTTGCTGAACATTGAATTTATGTTTCCTTAGCATTATCCAGGACAGAGGAAGAGTTGGGCAACAGACATAGCAAATCCAGAGTTAACAGAAAACAACAAATTGAAGTCAACCTCTTCAGAGATGGCCCAGACTTCCCAAACAATGGGATCAATTCGCCAAAATCCAGACCACCTCTCTTCTGCTTCCTTTCCTCGACATATTACAAAATTAAAAGCAAACACATGTATGTCTCGATCGCTTTTCTAGGAGAGGTGTTGTTGAGGTGGTCGAGACGTTTCAATCAGAAAAATATGTGATTGTATTAAATTTTGAAACTCCTAAACATATGTATGTGGTAAGTACGTGAGTGTTGAACTCAGACATGTGAACTGTAGAATCTAAGATATATAGTAGAGTGTTAGATATAGGGTTTTTTTAAAGTTTTTTTAATGATTTTCAAAGTGTTTTAAGATTTTTGGTTTGTTTTATGTTTTATGTTGTTTTATATACCTACACTATAATGAGTATAGGTATGGATTTTGTATTTTCTAATTGTTTTTATCATTTAGTTTTTTTTTAAGTTTTCCGATTTGGATTAATATTTTTAGGGATTTTAAGGTAATTTATATGATTTGTTTGATTTTTAAATGGATTTTAGAGTAGAAAATAATATTTCTGAATTAAACAAAATATTGTTTAGGATTTTAAGAAACTATAGCAGTAATAAAAGTTTTTGATTTTATTTTATACTGTAGAATAGAACGTTATCTTTAATTGAAGGTATTCTATGTATTTTTGTGATTTGGTTATGATTTTTATAAGATTTTGATGTATATTTCAAAATTTAATGGGGTTTTATTTGATTTTTGGTTCAATATTTAAAATATAATTAAATATAATAATATAATTTTTGTGGAATTTTTAATGGTGTATTTATATTTTTATGTAATTCAGGCATTTATATGTATTTCATATTTTGTTTTTAATTTATGAAAAACTGAAAATGAAATTATTTTCCAAAATGATGTTTATATTTTATATAGTGTCCTACTAAGTATTTTTTGGTATTTTATCGGAGTTTTATATTTTTGTATTTTTTAAATAATTTATTATTATATTATCTAATAAAGTGGAATAGGGGTATAATTGTAATATACAAAAAGTAAAATTACTCGAGTAATAATAGGAATCCAGGGGATTGCATGTGCAAAAACCATAGCATTTCACGTGTTATCCCACATTTTTCGGACCGATCCTACACCTGCTCGGGAATTCACACAAATTTTGGTGGCATATGCGCAAAGTCCACAACAACCATTTGATCTGAATCACGTGGTTCAGTGCAAGTACCTGCATGGTATTTCAAAGTGTTCGTGGTGCTCTTACACAATTGAACAAACATCCACGTGCTGAGTCACACGAATGCAAAACAACCTTCATCTGTTTGGAAATATGCAAATGTTTGGGGTTTTAAAGCAACTTCCCCACCAACCTTAGGGCCTGTTTGGTTGCAGGGTTGAGCAGGATTGGGTTGGGCTGGGTTGGGCTGGGTGAATAGTAATCTGTGAGGAGGAAGTACTCTTGTGAATAGTAACCAGGGTTGGACCAACCCTGCAACCAAACAGGCCCACTTACCCACCACGTCGTTATATCAGAGTCCAAAGTGGCCTTCCCTGCAATTAACTGTTCATTATAGCATGGGGTCACGTGCCTAGAAAGAAGAACGTGACAGTCCCCCGTACGAGTACTGTTGCCTTGGAAGATACCGTGACAGACCGGCTCGAGTGTGGAGTATACTAGTGGGTTACTCGCGCTTCGCGGCGAGCAAATACATACATAGATGTAAAATCAGGAAAGACGTGATGCAACCTCGTTTTTGCATTTAAATGAACTTCTAAAAATAGATTTGAATATTACGAGGAAAATTCCATTCTCTGCTTCGTTCTTCCTCAAGCTTCTTCTCTTCTCATCATCTAATAAAAGCCCAAACTGACTCTCGATATCCTCACCACTTCCGATCCCCCTCCCCTTTCACTTCTTTCCCCTACAGATCTACCACCTCCAGCCACATATGGTAGCTCGAGCTTGATCTTCATCTATCCTCATGCTAAGGAGCATCGTCGCCTTCCTTGCAAAACATTTGAACATCATCAAGCTAATACGACAAATAGTTGCATGCGCAAATCCACCTAACTTGGACCCGGCTTAGCCCTTATATATATATATATATATATATATATATATATATATATATATATATGAGGATGGCTTAGCTACATCATGATGTAGCTAACCTTAGCTACATCAGGGCCAATTTCGTCCTCTTTTTTTAATTTTTTTTCGAAATTTCCATGATGGATTTTCATAACTATATCCTTCTAATATGTCATTCAAATTTCATTAGAAACAGAGACTCCTACGGCCTCCATCCGGAACAGTTAAAAAACAGCAAATCTGTGACCGTTAAAAAATGACTGTCTTGATGGAGGGCGTAGGAGTCTCTGTTTCTGACGAAATTTGAATGACATATTAGAGAGATATAGTGATGAAAACCCATCGTGGAAATTTTGAAAAAAAGTTAAAAAAAGAAGACGAAACTGCCCCTGATGTAGCTAAGGTTAGCTACATCATGATGTAGCTTTCCTTTTCTCTCTCTCTCTCTCTCTCTATATATATATATATATATTATATATGAGAAAAGGGAAGCTGTTCTGTGTAACAGCCAACTTGGCTGTTACACGGAGCAGTTTCCCCCATTTTTTTTTAATTTTTTTCAAAAAGTTTTTCATGTATATTCATCTATATATCCCTCCTACATGTCATTCAAATTTCGTGAGAAACAAAGACTCCTAAGCCCTCCATCTAGACCGGGTAATTTTCAACGGTCTGAAATTTGTTGCAATCTACCCCTTCTAGATGAAGGGCTTAGGAGTCTTTGTTTCTCATGAAATTTGAATAACATGTAGGAGGGATATATAGATGAATATATATGAAAAAAATTTTGAAAAAAAATATAAAAAAGGAGGGGAAACTGCCTTGTGTAACAGCCATGTTGGCTGTTACTCAAAACAGCCTCCCCGGCCTCTATATATATATAGTTTCTAAGGGCTGGTTCAGATCCAGAAAGCGAAGGCCAGGATCAGATCAGGCACGCTAGGGGAATGGACAAGTAGTCTCGCGAGATGAGTAAAATCTCGGAAGGAAGTTTGGTCTACAGACAGATGCTTTGTTCGCATGTTGAAAGGACAGGTCTGAAATCTAGAAGATCCAGAACTCAAACCCGGAGAACTTGCAGGAATTAGATCCGTAATAGTACTCGTCAACCTTACCAAAAGTTCGGGATCTATTTTTTTAGGTTGATCTACATTTGGCATTGGACAGGGACGAAGTTAGGATTTTATGGTTGGAGGGGCCAAATATATATCTGTATTTTTTCGCTAAAGCTCGAGTTTACAAACACAGTCAAATTGTGATTTTCTTTGAAGATGTTTTTAGAAAAATACATTTGGCATGGTGATCTATTTTTTTAGGTTGATCTACATTTGGCATTGGAGTCACATATCCAGATAGTACTTTTTAGAAATCTGATTCTGAATAAAGGATATGCTGGCGATTATTTATGAGGTTAATTAGATGATCAGGTACCTCTAGTTCCTGTTCAGTTTCGTTGCCATCATACAAAACCATATCATACAACGCCCTCTTCTTCGGATCCAATAAAACTGCCATAAACCAAAAGAAGAACGTCACTTCTTCAAGAAAAGGTGCCACAATCAAATCATAACAACTGATAGCAGCTTAAAAGAACAGGAAGGAACAGCATAAGCCAAACCTTCGTAGGCATGTTGGATGCGCTGGAACCTTCTCTAGGCCTTGATGGGGACCCAAATTGTAATTTACCCTAAAAAGATGCAAAGAGAAGGCATCCACGTGGCTAAAGCTGGGGACCCAACTTTAGTATAGAGTATAGATTATAAATGCACGTGGTACTAGTAGGCATAATATATATTAGTTAATACGTCGAAGATAAAATTTAGGGTAAATTATAATTTGGGTCCCCATCTATGGGTCTGATCTCAAAATGGGTCCCGATTTTTAAATTGTAACGATTCGGATCCTAAGACCATTTAGGAAATAGAAAGTTTGGGGTTCATGACGAATATGTCCTTATTGGGAAGGGAATGGAGGTTGGGTTCTAACTTTAAAACAAGGGCATACTCGTCATTAGCCCCAAAAAATTCCTTACATTAATGATCCTGGGACCCGAATTGTTACAATTTAAAGATCGGGACCCATTCTGGGATCAGACCCATAGATGGGACCCAAATTGTAATTTACCCTAAAATTTATCTGTTGGTAATATTTCAAATTATAAAAACTTTTGATATTATTGGGTCTATCAAAATCGACAAGATAGTAAGTATAATACAATGTTGATGTAAACAAAATTATGTTTGATTTATTAAATTTATTATAGATATAATTTTTTCTGTTGATAATTGCATTGCACGTTCAATGTTAATGTAACTTTTTCTTTACCATATTAGATTTTAAAAAAATTAGATATGTACTT
Source organism: Ottelia alismoides (assembly GCA_037367405.1). NCBI lineage: Eukaryota > Viridiplantae > Streptophyta > Magnoliopsida > Alismatales > Hydrocharitaceae > Ottelia > Ottelia alismoides. The sequence goes on along the minus strand of JAZKJV010006075.1, from coordinate 171,045 downwards.
GAATCTTCTTATTTTCAATACTTGAAACTTTCGTAAATATATTATGTGCACGTATAAGGTCGGATATATTTGATAAAGTCAAAATTCTTTAAATATTTTTTTTGTAAATTTTGATTTCATTTTATCATTAGATCCCTATTATTATTTTTATTTGAAGTTAAATTATTAATGTTGTCAAAATGTTGTCCCCTTTCTACCGTATAAAACAAAGTAAATTAAACAATATAAAAATAAAAAAATCCCCCAAAACAATAAAATTGGACAAGAGGTGAAAGATAATTTTTGTGCTAACATTATTTTGCCCCTTTTTCTACTGTTTGCTCCATGAGTTCGATCTCTACACATGCTTACACCTATACACATTTGTTGTAGAGTTATAATAAATTTTAATCCATATTTTTTATATTTATTGATTAATTTATATTGTGGGTTAATTGTTGATTAATTGGGATTCCTTGTGGGTCACCACAGCGACTGTGTCTCCGCCTTGTGTGAGACATATTTAGACCCATGAAAAATCTCAGTTATCAAATGACGTTGTTTCCGTGAAGTAATGCCGTATAGATTAGGATTGTTTAATGTGCACAGATAAGGTCCTCATTGCATGAGAAGCATTCAACTGTTAATGTGTCTAGAGGATCCATACCTATTGGAATTGTTAATGTATACTATATACGAGATCGAACCAAGATAAATCTAAATGGATGCAAAGAATACATCTAACTAATCTTATTTAATATGAGAACAGACCTTGCTATTTTTGTGTTGTAATATGATAATTCCCTTGGGTAGAGTTTACCAATAAATATGGCAGAGCATTGAGCTGGCCCAATCCGAAGCCTATGTACATACAATCGGACCTGAGCTCATCCCAAACATGCGTGAAGTACCTGTGTTGATCTGCCCCAGCTCGTTTCCTTCGCTTTATTTTTTTGGGATATTTATCTCATAAACTACATGAACTATGTAAATTACCTTCTTGAACTTTGAAACAATATAATTCCTCCCTCGATCTTGTAAACTTGCTAACATTTACCATATAAATCCCGTGGTTAATATGTTTGAACCTGCCACAATGGAGAAGTTGTTGGCCTTCCCGATCCCTTTGGACAGAATCCGAGCCAGCCTGAAATCCGCTATCTTTAGCTGGAGCTCAGCATCGAGAAGTATGTTGCTCGACTTCACGTCCCAATGAACCACAGGCGGATCGCAGTTGTGGTGCATGTAGCAAAGTCCCTTGGCTTCTCCCGCCGCGATCTCCAGCCTCTGTGCCCAATCCAGCCCCCCTCTCTCGCGCACCACCGCACGGTGCATGGTAGTGTGCAGGCAGATCGGAGTAGCCGTGAGAATGCGAATGGCGAGTAGATGGAGGGAAGTAAGAGCCAATTGCGCGTGCACGGAGCGAGGGACGGAGAGGGATTCTGGAGGGAAAGGAGAAGAAGAAGCTGCTGAGGATAAGGGTATATTCGTCCATATACATCACAAATCGAGTCACTCATTAACGTCGTTGGAGCCTCCTCCGTTAAATTAAAGATGAGTCTCCTATTTGTTACAAAATAAAAATTAATCCCTAAATTGGGAATCCATGTAAAGATCAATCAATTTTTTGTAATTTACCCGGTAATTTATGATGTTATCTATCGGGTGAAAGGAGTACAAAACGAGCTATATAAACTCGGTGTGCCTGTGGTGGATGGAATGCCGTTTTTAAATCTTACAACTTCTTTGATTTAAGTCTACTACAGAAATTGATAGGATTTGCTTTCCGTTAGATACAAATACTATTACGTGTGTTGTCACATCTACGTCTATTTTCAATTATAAATAAGATTGCACATATTTTTTTTAAAAAAAATCATTATGTATATTCATTTATATATCTCTCTAAATTGTCATTCGAATTTCCCAGAAACAGAAACTCATACACTCTCCATGTAGAGCATTTAATTTTAACGGTCTAAAAATTATTGTACTCCATCTGTTCTAGATGGAAGCATACGAGTCTCTGTTTCTGATGAAATTCGAATGGTATATTGGGGAATATATAAACGAATATGCATGGCAAAATTTTTCAAAAAAATAAAAAAAAATAACGGAAAAAATAGGGTGGAGCAGCTCCATCAAACCCACATATGAAACGGGTCTTCAACTCCTCCCTCCTACGATTATACCTTCACCCTTACCATCATAAATGTAAAATTATGTTACCCAAAGATTATTATAGTTTGGTTAGGAGGTTATACGGTAGAGGAAACCACTTCAAAAGGTGTTATGTTCGGAGGTTATTTACGTAAATATGTCATAAATGGCAGTGTTCTTTGCAATTAATCCAGGAGGGCGTGAATTAGGGATGCAAACGATTACGGATATATCTGTATCGGATACCGTATCCATTTTATATAGATTTTGATATTTGTATCCGTATTCGTTTTAAAATATATACGGATATGGATACAGTTTTGATATCCACAAACATATGTATTCGTATATCCATTTTCGTATATAAATATAGTCATAGATTTATTTTTAACCTCATATAACCTAATTCTATACCTCTTTTACAAAATTTGTATAATTTTTATGATACAAATACATTTAGTAAATTTATATCATGTGTTTTCCATCAAATTCGTATATATTCAAGTCGTTTTATAGATTATTTCTAACATTACCCATATGCGATCAATATCCCTATTTACATTCGAACCCATTTTTTAAAGATATGGTAAGATAGTTTTAATATCCAATATCGGCATCATCTGCATCCGTATTTGCATTCGAAAACATAGTTACACTAATACATATATATGTAGAGGAAAGGGAGCCTGCTTCAGTACTTTGTAAAGTAGGTAACCTTACCTACTTCACATTCAATTTTTGTAATTTTTTATTTTTTTATTAAAAATGCCACCGTGGATTTTCATAATTATATCACTCTAATATGTCATTCAAATTTCATCAGAAACGGAGACTCCTACAGCCTTCATCCATAACATATAAAATACAGCAAATCTGTGACCGTTAAAAAATGATTGTCTAGATGGAGGCCGTAAAAGTCTTTATTTCTGACGAAATTTAAATGACATATTAGAGAGATATAATTATGGAAACTCATGGTGGCATTTTTGAAAAAAAAATATAAAAAAATTTGCAAAAAATGAAATGTGAAGTATGTAAGTTACATACTTCACAAAATAGACTCCCTTTCCTCATATATGTATTCCTATGTTTGCATCCCTATCGCAAATCAAGAGGGGCGTTCTTGGCAATTAATCCAGGAGGGCGTGCGGACCCATGTGAAGTGGTGATGCAAAATCCAGGGAACGAGAGCCGTGGAATTCAAATTTTATTTTTTCCACCAAAATATTGAATAAATAAGGAGAAAAGGTTTAAATAAGAAAAGGCAAATATTTGGATTAGATTAGAGAAACTACAAAAATGTATATGCTTCTCCAAAAAACGAGGTGATAATTTTTAAATTAAATTTGTGTTTCTTTTCAGATTTTTACATCTCTATACTTGCATCGGTGATTTGTTAGGACCGTTGAGTTGCATCATATATTTATTTCAAAAATCTTGTATGATAACGTAATTAATTCTATAACTCCTGATTATTCATTTGTATTTTTGTGAGCTGTGAGCGGTGATTGGTTTACTGCAATTAATTGGGAGAATTTTGTATGGGATAACTATCCAGAGTTTGGGTAACTTACCCACCCATGTACTCACGTAGGGTAGAGCATTGGGCCGGGTCGGCCCTGACCCGACCCGTAAAAGTCCGGGCCCGGCCCGAACCCGACATACAAATGGATCAAGTTAGGGTCCTCGTTTTTCAAAAATATTATACTTGGGCCGGGTCGGGCCCGAACCCGAAGTACGAGTGGGCCGGACCCGGACCCTCATATTTCAAAATATCGTATTAGAACTAAATAAGAAGATACGGATTTATAGTCATAATACATCCAATATTTCCTTCATACATCAATAGTAATATTATATTGTAACAATACATCCAATATTCATGTGTTATGGACGAATTATATCCATAACAATAAATTGGAATCAAAGTGCAACTTCATGGAATCAAAATAAGTGCGGGTTGAGCCCGGCCCGAGCTCGAACACGCGGGCCTTGGGCTGGGCCCGGGTCTTCAGTTTGCTGAAAAAAGCGGGCCTCGACCCGGCCAAAGGCCCACGGAAAATTGACGGACTCGGGCCGGGCATTCCCATGTTAGGCCGGGTCAAGCCCAATGCTCCGTCCTATACTCACGCACACATCCAGAGTTTGGGTAACCTTGTGTCTGGGACGATCAAAACACCACGAAAAAGTCCGTGTAGGAATTAAACGAGAAAGAGTTACGAATTCAGTCTGATTCAACGACTTGAGATTCTCAAATGTGACACCTACTCGTTTGTAGACTTGTAAGAGAGCATGGCATCGGACCTCAAAGTAACTCCAATCCGTGGAGAGGGGTCTTCACGTGCGAGAGAGCTACGACAAACGGCTTCTATTTCTGGAGAACCCATTCCGAACGACCGTAAGGGTCCGTTCGGTTCGGGAATAAATAGGAATAAGGATTGGGAATAAGGAGATTAAGGGTCTATTCTTTGTTCGGCTGGAGGATAGGAATAAGGAGAATAAGGTGAAATAAAGGTAGGTAAGGTGGGATAAAGATAGGAATAAGAGTGAAATAAGATGAAATAATGTGAAATAGTCGTACCACGGGGAACCGTGTTAGGAGGAAAATGGGGCCTTATTCTCCTTATTCCATTCCCCTTATTCACTAATCTCAGGAGGACGAGACGTGGAAACGGTAGAGGCGTAAGGCGGTGGAGAGTCAGATGCAGTCCTCGACGATGATAGGGTAACGACGGAGGTCATCATTGAAGGGGAAGTCGAGGGAGAGGACGTACGTCCATAGATGCCTCCAGCGGCGAGAGAGGATGGAGGTGGCCGTGCGTCGTCTCTTGGTGGGAAGGGGGGAGAGGATGTCGACCGGAACCTCATTGGGGAGGGCACTGATTTGATCGCGAGGTGAACCATCGTGGTGGAGGAAAGAGGGGCTTTTTTTAGAACAAAGGTTTTGAGAAATGGAGCGGGAGGTTGCCGGCATGCTTTATTTTATTTTATTTACATTAAATATTGTTCAATGGAAATATAACCTCATACGGGGATAAAAGACACACTTCCATCCACCCATTAAATTTTCTCCCCGGAATTCTAATTTCACACTCTTTTGTCCTACATTTGTTTCAATTCTGCACTTCTATTTCTATAGAATCAACCCCTCCTCCCGTCTTTCCAAGCGACCCGATTCCCCTTCTCTAAGGGTGCGTTTGGTACGCGGGTTAAACTGGTAGAGGGTAACCCGTTTTTGAATTTTGGTGTTTGAATAGAGGGTTAAACTGGGGGTGGGTTAGAAGTAGGTTTGGGGTGATATGATTGTATTGAAGTTTGAAAAAGTGAGTAGTTATTGTGATGTGATTGTATTGAAGTTTGGAAAAGTGAGTAGAAGTGGAGTAGTTTATAATTTTTATATGATATGATGGTATAGTATATTATTTTTTGATAGGATTGATGATGTAAGATTGATTTATTTAATTTTTTAAAAATAGGAATAAAGTGGGGCCCGCGAGGAGAGAGGGAGATGTGGGTTAAGGGGGGTAAACTCCCCAAAGGGGAGTTTAACTCCCCATCCGAACGCTACCTAAGGCCACGTCCCAGATCCTCTCCTCCTCACCATCACTTCATCGATGATGGCTACAAAAACGTATGGGGTTGGGGCTTCGATCTAGGGACGGACACAATTGGGGTTTCTCCCCCAACAAAGGAATGCTCCTAACATGAGGATATTGCTTCTCCTCCCACGGTTGCAGCACCTCCATTTCCACATCTTCTTCACGCAGTGTGCGATCTCGATCTAGAGAGGGAGGAAGGAGTTGTTGGGCATGTGTTTGGACTATAGCTTTCAAATCCTACATAGGATCCTACTGCATGTAGGTGCTTGTGTTATTCCTTTTATCCTCAGAGAATAGATCTGAATTATACATGAAGTCCTAAATAGAAATCCTCGAGCAATCCAACATAACGAAAAATCGCGAAAATGTTACGATTACGGAAGAAAGAAACATGATAGAACGTATTCTGATGTAAACGATTGCCGTGTACGATGATTCAATAGATTAAGCATGGGTGGAACTAGTATATGCTATGCGAGGGTCATGACTCCTCATGATTATTATACGTCACTAGTACAATGTATTAAGTTTTTAGTACGATCCCACCTTAATTGAGTTATATATAATATTGTCAGAGAAAGATTGTGGAAATATTAATGGTTAATTGGTAGAGTAACATAGTTATTATTTTAAGACAAGGGTTTGAATATTATCTCTCTCATCTTTACTCTCTTTATATTATTTATCTAATCACTTCCAAAGTAACAAAATAATTGGATATAAAACTATATTCGAGTTTATTTCTCTCCCACTATTTTTAGTAATCCTTGTAAATAAAACAAAATTTATAGTTTCTTTTAACCACAAACTTTTTTGATTCAAAATTTCACTTGAAATTTAGCCTTTTTTTAGGATGGATTTAGAGAGAATTAAATTATTATATTTATCAAATTTTAAAAAATCGCCACTGAATATATCAATCTATTTGAAAATCTAACGTTAATAATAAACTTAAATTCTACATTTATCAAAATTTACAGAGGTTTATTTAAAAAATATTAATTTTTTTTAAAAAATATTAATTTTTTTTAAAAAATATTAATTTTTTTAAAAAATATTAATTTTTTTAAACAATATTGTTCGAAAATATATAAAATTTTCCCATTTTTGAACATATATAATAGTGGTATACTTGGCCTCTTCTTTATGAAATACTAATTCCGCCCCTAGAATAAAGGGACATGATGTTAATATCAATTATTTTCTTATTCAAAATGTTAGATTGAACGTCATCGGCGAAAATAAGGATGAGAAATTACCGGAGAATCCTTGTTAGTCACGATACGTATACGCATTAGTCATGATCACATGCTAATTATTTAGTTTGGGTAAACTACAATTTGGATCCCCATTTATGGGTCAGATCCCAGAATGGGTCCCGATCTTTAAATTGTAACGATTCGGATCCCAGGATCATTTAGGAAATGGAAATTCTGGGTTCATAATGAATATGCCCTTTTTGAGAAGGGGATGACGGTTGAGTTCCAACTTTTAAACAAGAGCATACTCGTCATTAGCCTCAAAAAATTCCTTATATTAATGGTCCTGGGATTCGAATCGTTACAATTTAAAGATCGGGACTCATTTGGGATTGGACTCGTAGATGGAGACCCAAATTGGAATTTACTCTGTTATTTTTTGAAGAGATGTGGAGGAGGAATGAGATTAAATGGAAACCTGAGTCATGAGGACTGGAGAGCCCCATCCGGCCATTAGATGCATCTATAGACAGACTGTGCTTCTGGCTTTGCTCTTCGTCGTTTAGTGTTGTGAGAATGGACAGACCTTTAGGGCATGTTCGTTTGGAGAATAGGCCCTGGAATAAGGGGCCTATTCTTCATCCCACACGGTTTCCTATGGTACGGTTATTCCCCCTCATTCCATCTTATTTCACTCTTATTCTTATCTTTATCCCATCTTACCTACCTTTATTTCACCTTATTCTCCTTATTTCTATTCTCCAATCGAACAAAGAATAGACCTTTATTCTCCTTATTCCCAATCCTTATTCCTGCTTATTACCGAATCGAACGGGCCCTTAGGGTGTGTTTGGATTTAGGGTGTGTTTGGATAGTGGGTTTAGGTGGGTTAACCGGTAGCAGGTAACCCATTTTTGGGTTTTGGTATTTGGATAGAGGGTTGAACTGGGAGTGGGTTAGAAGTGGGTTTATTGTAATATGATTGTATTGGAGTTTGAAAAAGTGAGTAGTTATTGTGATGTGATTGTATTGGAGTTTGGAAAAGTAAGTAGAAGTGGGGTAGTTTATAATTTTTATATGATATGATGGTATAGTATATTATTTTTTGATGGAATTGATGATGGGGAATTGATTTATTTATTTTTTTTTAAAAGATAAAAAGTGGGCTCCACGTGGAGGGAGAAAGGAGTGGGTTAGGGAGGGTAAACCACCCCAAGGGGGGTTTACCCCCCTAACCGAACATGACCTTATTCGCTTTCAAAGCTATCCCGATTTGGTTTTGTCGGGGAGATGTGAGGAAGGAGTGCGGGCGGTGGATTGACAGAGGGGAAGGTGGCTCCCACGAACACCTCAGATACCTAACGAACTATCTCGTCGGTGACGCCCTCCTGCTACCGGAGAGGTTTACCTCCTCCATCTCTCGAAGGGTAGAGGCCCGGAGGAGGATTGGAGGTGGATGATGCTCTTTAATTAAGGATGCAAATGGTTACGGGTATATCCGCAGTCGATCCGTCATGGTATCTATTTTATACAGATTTTGACATCCGTATCCGTATCTATATCCGTTTTAAAATGGATACGGATGTGGATATCGTTTTGATATCCGCAAACATCTGTATTTGTATCCGTATATCTGTTTTTTCTATATAAATATAGCCATAAATTTATTTTTAACCACGTATAATATAATTCTATACCTTCTTAACCATATTTATATAATTTTTATGATACAAACACATTTAGTAAACTAATATTTATATAGAGTATCTTTAATATTACTCATGTGCGATCAATATCCGTTTTACATCCGTGTCCGTTTTTTAATTATATGGTAAGATAGTTTTAATATCCGTCAATATCCATATCTACATCTGTATTAAAAACGGATAAGAATATAGTAATACCCATATCTGTATCGGTATCAGACCGTTTGCATCCCTATCTCTAATGGTCGAGATATGAACCGTTGTGTCCGCGGAAGACATGGATGCGTTTCGATCCAAGATGTTGTCAGCATCCTCGTCCGCTAGCGCGAAGCTCATGCTATTGATTTTTAAACTTAGATGAAGTCACTGTAGAGAGGGTAGACGGCAAGTCATCATTCTCGATCCAAGAAGTGTTGAAGATCCTGACGGTCTTGGATTTTAAATATAGGGACCTTAATTAGAATTAGATGGATAAATGGTGTCTTTTTTTTGTTATTACCCCTTCTTTGAGCACCGGCATCTTATTCACCTGGACAAATATGAAATTTTCAAAGCTCTCGATCATTTTTTACTTCTGCAAGTAAATCATAGCATAGCCGTTTTAATTCACACAACAGTTGCATGCAACCAGTATCGTCCCTGACATTTTATGGGCCCTAAGCAAAAGAATAAAAAGAGGCCCTTAAAATTTTTTTAATAAGAGCAATTGTCCCTAGTATATTTACCATCAAGTATAAAATAAAACATTCTATTTTTGCGGAACAATCAATCCTTATATAATCTCATTAAATTTTTGACTTTAGCATTGAGTTGTTCACCGAAAATTCGAATTTATAGTAGGGATGAAAACAGATACGAATATATCCGAATATCTTCTTAGCGTATTCGAAAAATTACCGGATACGGATATCTGTATCCGACTACTAATTGAATATGGATATGGGTTGTAAAAATTTTCCAAATACGTATGCAGATATGATAATGGCTTAATATCCGGATATCCGAGTACAACATTTAATATTGGTTTATATATTAGTTAATGTAATATACGTCACAACACTATGTTATTATTAGCATTATATATTATATAATATAATATATTAGTGGTATCAATAAACTTTTGTTTGTTTGGGAATGGGCACTAACAGATTTTACGAAACCCTATTCCCCCTTTTGTTTCTGGTCAAGAACACATGTTACTTCGATGCTACCTCTTGTCATGATGCAACTTATTTATATTTCACTGTCATTTTTTTAAAATCATTTTGAACTTTGATAGAAATTCAATTCGTATTCGTATGTGGTTTTTGTTCTATCCATATTCGGATTCTATGTTTATTGGATCCATATTTGGATTCAGTTTTTATTTGATTCATATTCGGATTGGCTCTATATTCGATCCACATTTAGGTTCGCTCTTTATTTGATCCGTACTTAGGTTCGAATTCGTATCAGTATTTTTAAGGATATGATTTCCTTAATGCATATCTGAATCATACCCGTATCGATATTCGATAGAGATAAAATGAATATGAATTTAGAAATCGGCATATCCAATCCGTATCCTATCTATTTTCATCCCTAATTTATTGGGACTTATTTTTCTGTAAGTTGTTTCACCATCAAATTATATTTTATTCCTAACCTAAAACTCAGATTACATACAAACCTGGACCCCTAAAATTAATGGACCCTAGGCAATTGCACTTTAAAACAATGCCCAGGGCCGACCCTGCATGCAACCGTTTATGGATCATACAGACGATAGCGGGTCTTAAGTCGAATGGGATCCATGAAACTAGAGATCTCTGGATGAGACAATTTCTCTTCAACAATTATCATGCAATCTGAACAACTTGATTACACGTCTTCTACGTACATAAAAGACGTGTGTCGGAAGATCAGAGTTTTGTGAATTTCCTGCACTTTGAATGCAGATGCCGAAGGAAAGAGTTCGAGAAATCCCTCAATGCAAATTTGATTAATGTGTATGAAACATAGTTCGGTTAGGAGCTCCCCCAAAGATAAGATAGTTTTAATATCCGTCAATATTCGTATTCATATCCGTATTCGAAAACAAATAATATTCGTATTCATATCCGTATTCGAAAACAAATAAAGTTACGATAATACATATATCCGTATTCGTCGATTTACATCCCTACCGCGAACAAGGAGGGATGTTCTTTGCAATTAATCCACGAAAACGTGCGGCACACATGTATAGCGGCGATGCAAATTTGCGTGGAACTCAAATTTTATTTTTCCAACAAAACTATTTAATAAAAAAGGGAAAGAGATTTAGATAAGAAAAAGCAAATATTCGGAATAGGTTAGAGAAACTACAAAAAATGTAATACTTTTCCAAAAAAAGCGAGGTGGTATTTCAAAACTAAATTTGTGTTTCTTTTTTGATTTTTACATTTCTATACTTGCATTGGTGATTATATTAGGACCTTGGAGTTGCATCATATATTTATTCCAAAAATCTTGTATGACAATATACAACTCTTGGTTATTCATTTGTATTTTTGTGATCTATAATTAGTTTACCGCAATTAATTGGGAGAATTTGTTTGGGATAACTATCCAGAGTTTGGGTAACCTTGTGTTGCAAAAGTAGACGTACATTGAAATGTAGTCTTGTCTGGAACGATCAAAACACCGCGAAAAAGACCGTTTTTTTCGATAAAACGGTTCATAGTCATTCATCGTAAAAACATCGGAGCAAGTTAGAGTCTAGTACAGGCCGAAAACATAAAAACATAGAAAGGGGGAACACACATTGCCCCATGCGCAACAAAATACAGCCAATAGATAGAGTTTAATTTAACAAAAACATCGATAAACTAGAGTGATAATTAAAAAGACGTCAGGCGAAGAGCATCCCATAGCTTAGGTCTTCAGCAGAGCGCCTCCAGCCTCTCTATTGGGCTCTTGTTAACTTCAGCTAGGTGCGCTTGGAGGATCAGGTTCCTCCAAGCGTTAAAGACCGTGAAGGAATTAAATGAGCAAGAGTTACGAATTTCAGTTCGATTGAACGACTTGAGATTCTCAAATGTGACACCTACTCGTTTGTAGACCTGTAAGAAGCAATAGATAAAGGCATTGATCATTGTGATGATATTAGGGATCAGAGAGCATGACATCTGACATGAAAGTAATTCTAATTCGCAAAGAGGGTCTCCACGTGCGAGAGAGCTGCAATCAGTGTTGCAATAGTCGGCCGACTATCCCGGATAGTCGGTCCGACTATGCGGTGCGGTGGGGTACCCGACTGAACAGACCTCCAGTCGGGCAATAGTCGGCCCGACCGAATAGTCGGCCCGACTGAATATTTGCAGAGAGGCTCTTTGACACTGTTGCTTGGATTGGATCTATTACGACCCCCTCTACCCGCACGACACTTGCTGTCCTTATTGCGCTGGTGGAATCAACCCCTCCTCCCCTCTTTCCTAGATCACTCACGGCTAGGGATACCACCGTCAATTCCGTCTCCAGTTAATACAAGACTTGTGGTGTAGTTCATTAGAGGTATGTTGTCGGTTATTGAATGGTATGAATTCAACTTCCAATTATGCCATTTATTTTGAATAAATACAAAATTAATTATGGTAAAATTTGATTGAATCGGATTAAATCAGGTTCCAAAAAGGTAATTAGACCAGTAATTAAATCAAAAATCAGAAATTCGGATCGAACTACAGCAAATCGGTTAACCGGACCAGTCCAAATCCGATTCACCGACTCAGCCAGTCGAACGACCGGTGTTTTCAAAACATTGGTACAAATATATGCGAAATTATGATAGAAAAACATTAAAGTATATCATAAAAAAAACCATTTAAATGCAGCTTTTCAACTTTGATAAGTTAAAAACATGGTACATTGATTATTATCATTTTTTTAATGTGATCCTGAACTACTGAAATTTATTAACTGTTTTGTTTTCCTGACCTTAAGTTGTAGCATCTCAAACCGTCTTGAGACGTATAATTTAGAGCGGGTACCGCATTTTTAGTTTTTAAAGTTTAATTATGACCATTTTGGGCAGGGGTCAGACTAACAATTTGAACCCATTTGTTAATTGAGTCGGGCTCAAGCGTGGATCGACCTAACCCATCAGGCTCGAAAGCTAGGTCCAAAATGGAGGCCGAATAAAGGCCCGCACGCCTAACTCATGAAAAATATACAAGGATTATCCAACAATAAAGGTATAAAAATCTTATAAAACTTCATGTATAAAAATCTTATACAGCTTCTTGTATAAAAATCTTATAAAACTTCAACTCATATTGAAGCATACTATCAAAATCAACAACCCACCCCGACCCATAATAATTTGGGTCGGAATGGAAATTGTATAGATACATGTATAAAAATTGGGACAGCCCAAGCCCAACTAATATCCAACATTCAATGTTCCGTTCCAGCTAGGCCCGACCCATAATAATTTGGACATGCTTGGAGCCTCCAATAATTAAAAAAAGTGACCTGGGACCCCCGTCCCCCCCCCCCCCCACGACTCGACCAGGCCCCCCGTCTCCCCCCACCCCGCGAGGGGCCGACCGGGGCCACCGTCCCCCCCACCCCCGCGAGGGGCCGACCCGGCCCCTCACCCCTCCCACTCCCACTAGGGGCCGACCGGCCCCCCCGTCCCCCCCACCGCCACGGGGGGCCGACCGGGCCACATTAGAGCACCACAGCAAAGAGCCCACTCCCGGTGGAGACTCATGCAATGGGCTCTAAAACGAAGGGCAAGCAACGAGCGACATCAATCAAGGTTTGCGAACTCGAGCTGGCTTGTGGAGAGGGAGCAAGTGATCAGTGTAGGGTGGCTCGATCTAGGGGAGGTGAAGTTAAGGAGTGATGCTTATCCATAACCGAAAGCCACTGGTGGAAGGGAGAGGAAGATGAAGAAGAAGAGCGAGAGATGGTGTAAGTTAACTTATCTGAAAAAGAGTTAACTTGGTGGCAGGGGTCATGGCATAAGACGGTGTAAGTTTGCATAGGTCGTGGAATAATACGAAGAAGTCAGGAATCGTGGTATAATTGCAAAAATATATATGATTATGGTGTAAAACATTTAGTAAATTTATATCACGTGTTTTCCATCCAATTCGTATATATTTAAGTCGTTTCTATAGAGAATTTCAGACGTAACTCATATGCGATCAATATCCGTTTTACATTCGTATTCGTTTCTTAAAGATACTGTAAGATAGTTTTAATATCCAGCAATATCCGTATCTGCATCCATATTCGCATTCAAAAACGAATTAAGTTACGATAATACATGTATCCGTATTCGTATATTTGCATCTTATCGTGAGCCAAGGAGGGAGTTCTTTGCAATTAATCCAAGAGGGCGTGCGGATCCATGTGAAGCGGTGATGCAAATTCTAGGGAATGGAATACCGTGGAGCTCAAATTTTATTTTTCCAACAAAATTATTGAATAAAAAAGGGAAAAGGGTTTAAATAAGAAAAGTGGCAAAAAACTATGAAAAACATAGGCAGCATGTAAGATAGTGCTTGTATCAGGGTTTCTTGAAATGTTGGTTCCATTTCTTCCTTTTAAGCCAGACAACTATGAATGGATGGGGAATACTATGACTTCTGCAGAAAGATTTAGTAGAAGATGTACAAAGGACAACCAGAAAAATAGTTAGATTTCGTAAATTATTTCAAGGAAATGATGGATGAGCACCTAGGTAGCCGTAAAATATATTACTCAGAAAAGTGTGAGTATAAAAGCTAGGATGCAAAAAGGAATTTTCCGCGAGCTAAAATGTCCCTTAGATCGGCAAAAGCCATGTGAAAATCTTCATTCTCACAGGAGCCTTAGGCTCCGTTTGGTTGCAGGGTTGGTCTGGGTTGTGTTGTCCCAACCCGGGGTACTCCTCCCTCCAATCCTCACAATCCTCCTCACAGTTTACTATTCACACGGGTACCTCAACCCAACCCAACCATGTCCAATCCTGCAACCAAATGAATCCTTGTTTGGTTGCTGGGTTGGACTGGGTTGGGTTGGGTTGGGGTACCCCTGTGAATAGTAAATTGTACCCCTGTGAATAGTAAACTGTGAAGAGGATTGAGAGGGTTGGAAGGAGGGGTACACCGATGTATCCCAACCCAACCTAGTCCAACCCAGCAACCAAACAGGCCCCTGCTTTAAGTGTTGAAGAAGAACCATCCAAAATGCACAACGCATTCGTCAATCTATGAAGCCCCTGCTTTAAAAAAAAAGGTAAAGAGAGGAAGAAACCACACAACCACGTCGTACTAAGTCATTCATACATTTCAATCAATAATAACTCCAGCTTAATATCCTTCGCAGTGTACTCCCCACTAGGGATGCAAACGAACGAATACGAACGCGAATTCAAGTCATACCATAACCATATTCATTTTATATTACGAATACGAATACGAATGCGAATGTTATACGAATGTAAAAAAATCAAGATCCATATCCTCAAAATACAAATACGAATACGAATCTTTTACGAACGAATACGAATATCAAACGAATATTGCAATAAAAAATTATATATAAAAGTGTACCTGATTATTTGGTAATCACTTCCGCATTACTTCCATCTTCCAAATTAGTACTCTCATTCTCAATGGATGGGTCGATATTCATTATTTTTCTGCAAACATTGAAGTTAACAATCAAGCAAGCATATTCCAACACGTTTCATACACAAAAATATTCCATACGTTCCATACAAATCTTCTAATAACATAACCATATTCTAATTTTTCTAACAAAATAATCCGTACATAAAAAAACATTACAAGAATATGAAATTTACCAGAGATCGATCGCAAATGGAGGCGAAGGGTGGCAGTGGCGCAATGCAAGGGAGCGGAACCGTCGGGGCAGAACGGACGGCAGCCGGCAAGTGGCAGACAGAAGGGTGCGAGCCGCAAGGGCAGGGCCGCAGGTGCGGCGTCGGGCTGGGCGGAGGGGAAGGAGGGGGGGCTGTGGGCCTGCTGCAGGGGGCGGCAGGGGCGGAACTAGGGGGCGGCTGGGGGCGGAGGGAGGCGGAGGGGGAGGAAGGGGCTGCGGCCCGCGGGTCTGCTGCAGGGGGGCGGCTGGGGGTGGAAGAGGGGGCGAAGGTGGCCGCAAGAGTCTGGGGCAGTGGAAGGGAGAGTGAAGGGGGCCGCAAGGGGCTGCGGGCGGCTGGGGGCAGAGGGAGGCGAAGGGGGAGGAAGGGGCTGCAGCCCGCGGGTCTGCTGCAGGGGGCGAAGGAGGGCGCAAGAGGCTGAGGCGGCGGAAGGGAGGGCGAAGGGGGTCGCAAGAGACTGGGGCGGCGGAAGGGAGGGCGAGGGGGGCCATAAGGGGCTGCGGGCAGTGGAAGGGGGCGGCAGGAGGGGCGGAAGGGGGCGGCGCGCGGCTGTCGAATGGGAGAAGAGAGGTCGGGCGTCGGGGTAGCCGGGTGGGAGGGATTAGTGTTGGGGAAGAAGCCCTACCCTAGGTATTAGGTAAATAACTTAAATAAAATAATCTATTTAGTAACGAATATTCGTATTCGTAGTCGTATTCGTTATATTTTTCGTATTCGTATTCTTGTTCGTATTCGTTAAGTAAGGATTCGTATTCGTATCCGCAAAAAGTTCGTTTCCAATATTCGTATTCGTTAAGTAAGGATTTGTATTCGTATTCGTATCTGCAAAAAGTTTGTTTCCAATATTCGTATTCGTATTCGTATTCTCCTGTTTTAGAAAAACAAGATCCATATCCTCTTAAAAACAAATACGTATACGAACGAATACGAATATAATCGCATTCGTTTGCATCCCAACTCCCCACACTCCAAATACCGCCCAAATAACTCTGATAGTTTATTTTTTTCAATAATTTTAACTAAAGAAAAATTAACGAAGAGCACATACTTATTTTTAAACATGTAAGGAATCAAATAGTTATAGATGCAAGGGGAGGCGGACCCCTTCTGATCTGATCAGGTGTTGTGGCAGAACATGATGTCGGATGGATCTGACCTGCTGGGACTCTATTCAGGGACCAAGGAAAGGATTGTGGCACTCTCTTGCTTTCATTTCGGGATTCTTCTATCGACTAGATTAATGATTTAGAACTACTGGATCAAGTACTCCGGCTTTTTGCCTTCTTCCTCTTGTTCTCTACCAGTCGTGGGACTTGGAAGGAGATTCGATGCCCCATCTTTTGACTGTTGTCAAAGGAGCTTTTCAATGTTCGATTCTACTCTATGTCCAAACATCTCTATTTCGATCTAAGTGGTCTTCTTCTGTGTCCCGTGCTAGGAAGCATAATTCTTCTTTTTATTTCAAATTCAAGAATACGATTGATTGGTTTGTGCGCCTCTCTTATCACTTTTTTGTATTCCCTTATTCTTTGGATATAATTCAATCCTTCTATGGCCAAATTTCAATTTGTGGAAAGCATATTACACCTTATTGAGCTTCCTTATGAAAACATTCATTTGTATATAGGTATAGACAGTATTTCATTATTCTTCATGATATTGACTACATTTCTGATCCCTATTTGCATCACTGCCTTATTCTGTCACGCACTGACATGTACATAACTGAAAGGTCACATTAACTATATATGTATTAGGGTTGAGCATGGGTCGGGTTCGGGCCGGGTTCGGACCCAACCCATTTTAGTATGCGGGCTAACGGGCAGGGCTTAGGCCCGTTTTATTTTTCAAAATCTAGGCCCAAGCCCAAGCCCAACCCAAACATTATGGGTCGGGTTCAGGCCGGGCCGGCCCAATTGAAGCTTCAGGACATATTGAGCTTGTTTTTAGCTTACAAATACACTACCCATCCCCAACAAAAATGAGTATTCTTTACACATGCAAGTATGTTTTACACATTGATAATATTAAGGAATCATGTTCACGATACGAATTTGCTACGTACAACAACATGCTCTAAATATGACGAATATATTACCAGTATAATATAATTGTTTATAATATATGTTCATTAACATGATAAATTATTATCATGATGGTATATATAACAATGATGGTTGTTAACTTTAATTATAGGGATATTTACCCAGCAGACCCTGAAATCTTTCGAAATTACCTCTACGACCTTTGAAACATCATAATTCCTCCCACGACCCCGTAATCTTGCTAACTCTTACCCTACAGACCCTGTGGTTAACCCCCGTTGATTGACCCGTTAAAATTAACCTGATTCCGTTATATTCATTTATATTATACCCAATTTGTTTATTAAATTTACAAGGAGTGCCACTATCTAAGACCCCCCCCCCCCCCCGCGTCCCCGGCGATGCGCCTATCCCCCAGCCCCGCGTCCTCGACGATGCGGCTCCCTCCCCCCTCCCCCCGGCCGACAATGGAGGCCCCTCCTCTGCCGCCTGCTGCCCCTGTGCTCGATCCCCCCTCCCCTTCCCGCACCCCACCGCCGCCGCTGTGCTCGAAGCTCCCTCCCCTTCCCGCAACCCCGCCGCTGTGCTCGAAGCCCCCTCCCCTTCCCGCACCCCCGCCGCTGTGCTCGAAGCCCCCTCCCCTTCCCGCACCCCCGCCACCGCCGCTGTGCTCGAAGCTGCAGGGTTCCATGTCTATGTCCATCGTTTCTTCATTCACAAGCAACAGCAGGGGGACGTGTTACTACTCCTTCTCTCCAAGGCACGTGAGTGATGGATGAGCAGCGAGCGAATGGCGGTGAAGGAGGGGTGTCTGCTGGGCTGATGGTGGAGGTCTTGTAGTCAGGCGGAGGACAATGCTCGAGAGCTCTCTCGCGACGAGGGCACTGGAGAGGAAGGCGAGCGGAGATTCCAAGAAGCTCTCGGGTGGAGGAGATGGTGATGCGCGGGGTGACGCCTGTGCGATGGAGGCAGCCGGCGTGGGCGACGTTCCGTGGTTGAAGCCCCCTCCCCTTCCCGCACCCCCGCCACCGCCGTTGTGCTCGAAGCCCCCTCCCCTTCCCGCACCCCCGCCGCTATGCTCGAAGCCCCCTCCTTCCCGCACTCTCGCCGCCATGTTCGAAGCCCCCCACCCCCTTCCCGCACCCCTGCCGATGCTCGATCGAAGGCCTCCCCTCCCCCTCGCCCTGCCCCTGGCTCGCACCATCCCCGCCTCTCTCGAAGACCCCCTGCAAGCTCTGTGCCAAACCCCTCCCTGGACGTGCTGGACGCGATGGCAGCGGAGGAGCAGAGACCGGAAGGGGAAAACCTAGGGGTGATGGAGGAGAACGAGAGGCTGCGGGGGATGGTGGAGGAGCTCTCCGCGAGGGTCAGCGAGCTCGAGAGGAAGCTTCGGCGGTTGGGCCGGAGGAGGAGGGGGAGGAGGAAAGCGCTGGTCGTGCGATGGAAGGTTGCTGCATGAGGAGTCGACCGTATCGGAGGATCTTCACCGCCCGATCTCAATCCGATGTCCCAGATCCGCCTGAGGAGTCGATCGGGTTTGGATTTCTCTGCATTCGATTTCTTTTGCGTCGCCCAAACAGGAAAGGGACGATGGAAGGATAAAGGGGGCAGCACGTGAAGGGCTGATTAACTTCTAGCCGTCCGATCAGGGATGGGTTAGATTAACTTGTTTCTAACTCAAAGAAGTTAACTGTAGATGTGTCAATTTAACGGTAGGGTTCATGGGGTAAAACGGAGTAAGATTACGGGGTCGTGGGAGGAATTATGATGTTTCAAAGGTCGTAGAGGTAATTTCGAAAGATTTCAGGGTCTGCTGGGTAAATATCCCTTAATTAAATTAATATGTTTAGAATTTAATATCCATCCAAATTCTATAATCACTCATATGCACAAGTAATCGATCAAACTAATGGGTCGGGCAGTTTGGACCCTTAAAACGGGTCGAGCTAACGGGCCGTGCTATCGAGCTTTCGGATTGGGACCCTATCAGGCCCGAACCCGATCCGAATATACATTTGGGCTTGAATTAAGGCCCTAAGTCCGGCCCAATTATTTGCGGGCTCAAGTTCGGACCGGACTACATGGACCAGGTTTCGGATCGAGTCGGACTGGTCTGGCCCAATGCTCAACCCTAATCTCTATGCTAGCACGCATGGCTCATATGGCATGCATGTCACCATACTGGATGGTGATTAAGATATAGCACGAAACATGTACAAGTTGCATTTTGCACTAAACTTTAATAGCAATCCTCCAACCTCTCTGGCACCAAATAGACTTCCTACTCCTACAGTTTCCTTTTTCTTTATTTTGCTACGATAATCTTACAATTATATATCTAACTTAGGACGTGTAATATCTAGTCATCTTTTTGCTTTATAAAAAGGGGAAAATGGGGCCGCCCCTTAGGGCAGCCAATATGGCTGCCCTACTTCATTTTTTACAATTTTTTTTATTTTTTTGGAAAAATATCACTATGTATATTCATCCCTATATCCTTTCTATATATCATTCGAATTCGTCAGAAACAAAGACTCCTACGGCCTCCATTCAGACGTCATTTTTTAACGGTCGCAGGATTTTTTAAATCGACCGTGTCTGGATGGAGGCCGTAGGAGTCTCTGTTTCTGACGAAATTCGAATGACGTATAGGAGAGATATATGGATTAATATCATAACGATATTTTTCAAAAAAAATAAAAAAATTACCCAAAAATAAGGCGGGCAGTCCCATCAACCCCTTATAAAAATGATCACAGAAAAGACAATGGAAAGATCCCTCGTGTACAGTGTATAGCAATTCGCACAGACATCTATGCAATATCATAAAAGCCACACCCTCACATCAGACAAAGTAAATTGTTCAACCACGGCTATTGTGAGAACATAATCGGGAAGCAAAAAAATTGCTAGTTTAGTTAGGCCCTATTTGGTTGGAGAATAAGGCATGGAATAAGTGGTCAATTCTATTCCTGACACAGTTCCCAGTGGTACGATTATTTCTCATTATTCCATCTTATTTCACTCTTATTCCTATCTTTATCCCACTTTACCTACCTTTATTTCACCTTATTCTCCTTATTCCTATCCTCCAGCTGAACAAAGAATATACCCTTATTCTCCTTATTTCCCATCCTTATTCTTGCTTATTCCCGAACAGAACGGGCCCTTAGTATAGTTTAAAAACTAAAGTACAATAATGATCACAATGTGTATCTTAATGCACTTGTTTACGGCACAAGTATCACATGATATAAACACGTGTGGCATTGCATAATTATTTGAACTCTTTTTTACAATGTGTGACACATGCTGCATTAAAACAAACAATACAATGGTTCGGTTTATGATGACATTATCACCACTTTGATCGCTCAGTCCCAACGGTCCAATCATAAAAATAAAAAACATATACATGTCCGGTTCGATTTTTTCAGCCTTGGTTTAAAATAGTGTGACTATGATACTTTCTACTTCACATTGAGGCATTGTCTGTTGTCTTTAGAAGGGGACAGCTCATGCATTATGTGGGAAGAGAAAGACAATACTCATGAGGCGGAAAGACAGAATCGGCATAAGGTCATTGGCACACATGGAAGGTGAAGAGATAAAAGAGCATCATATTATAGGTTAGAATGATTCTAGATTATCGGTGAATTTTAAAATTTTACCTTTTATTTAAAAATTAAAAATGCAACTAGATTATGGAAGCACCATTCTTGGTTCAACCGGCCCGAACCGGCTAGTTCAGTTCAGTTTTTAAAACGTTGC
The DNA here is from genome assembly GCA_037367405.1 of Ottelia alismoides. NCBI lineage: Eukaryota > Viridiplantae > Streptophyta > Magnoliopsida > Alismatales > Hydrocharitaceae > Ottelia > Ottelia alismoides. The sequence goes on along the minus strand of JAZKJV010006075.1, from coordinate 149,730 downwards.
TTGGTAGTAGTTGATGGTCAAACTCAAATTCGACCTACTGACTGTAAGTAAAAGCTTGGGATCACATATGCAATAACAACAAAACATAACATATATATATATATCGAAATAAAGGGAAAAAAACTACAACAGTCATTAAGATTTGAATTTAACTTTTGGAGCTTGAGTCTGAAATTTAGTTTGGATTAGACTCAAAATTTTGAAACTAAGTAAAGAAACTTGTTTGCACAATCATCAAAGAAATAGGGAAAAAAATGATGGAATCGATGAATTTTCTTTATTTTTGTTGTTTCGATGAAATGATGCATAATTTTGGTAAAATTTGCTTACATTTCGCCAAAAACTTGGAAAAAGAAATAAAGTAGCATTTTGATTTTGCCGACATGGTGAAAAGGAAATTTAGGCTAAATTTGATCGAATTTCGTTCAAGTTTGAGGCCATGTCCCAGAAAAATGTTACGTTAAATTGCACCCATATCCAAGTAAGACATCTTATTTGTAAAAACCAAGTGAGACAGCCTTGTGAATCAAATATCACGTAGATAGAAGATTGACGGATATCCCATTTGACATTTGCATGACATTTGCTATCGATTCATGTATTCTCAAGAAAGGAGACCGTAGATTTTTAAAAAACAACGAGCCACGAAGCAAGCTTTCCCGACTACGACAGATGCAAAAGTGGGGAAGCCGGAACAACGAAAGGGGGAGGATGAAGAAAGTCGTTGGGCAGGATCAAAAAGTCTTCTGGGAATTGGCAAACTGCTAGGAAGAAATCCCAGAGATCAGGTCCTTTTTTGGATGGTGAGGCCGGCTTCTACCTTATCTTTTTCTTTGGCAGGTCTGGTCCGAAGGATGAACATTGCCTCGGGCCGGTAAAGGAGGATGTTCAGGAGGTAAACAACTTTATTATTCCAATCAAGGACGAATCCCGAAATTTTTACTTGGGGGCCAAATTATTAAGACTACACACATACATATACACACACATACATATATATGTAGATACATTATATATATAATTTATCTATGTTATTATTTATCATTTAAACTATTGAGATTTATTTACAAGGAATGTTTACAAGATGCTCCTATAAACTTACAATTTCACATAAATATACAAACAAACATTATATGGACAAAAAGGTCCTTACAAAAAATTTTAAATAAAAAAAGCTTTTATTAATATGATGTTAAGTAGTATTATTGAATATAATATTTTTAAAGAGTAAAATTATACCACACTTAATGTAGGGATGCAAAGGGATATAAATACATACCTATTCCTTATACTATATTTTGACAGACGTATATGTATTTGTATTACAATAAATACGTATATAAATGCCACTTTGGTATCCAAATACATTTTTGTCTATATTTTTATTTTTTAATATATAGTTGTATATTTTTAATTACATATAACAATTTTTTTAGTCTATTAATATTCCATCTGTTGCTAAATATATAATTATGAGTATTATTTGTTAGAAAATCATTTCTATATAAAAGTCAGAGATGAATTTTATATCTATTACTATATCATTAACGGAGATCAATATAGCAACTCTTATTCGTCATATTTTTCAGAATCTTAACTAATCGTTGAAATTAAAATTGTGACGGTTAAGTGTTACTATATGGACCAACGATATTGATATAACAAGGGATATTACATTCTTTCCTAATTTCACATTTAAAAAATCTCATCAAATCTTATTTGTCGTTGTATATTAAACAACATACGATATAATAATGAATTAAAAATCTCTACATAATTATTTTGTTTTTGTAGTTATGTATAGAGGGATGCAAATGGACGGATATATATACGGATATAAGTATTACCGAATCCTTATCCGTTTTTTATTACGAATGCGGATACGGATATTGATGGATATTAAAAACTATCTCACCATATCCTTAAAAAACGAATACATATGTAAAACAGATATTGATCACATACAAGTAACGTTGGAAATACTTATAGAATTAATTTAAATATATATATGAATTGCATAGAAAATACATGATATAAATTTACTAAATGTGTTTATATCATAAAAATTATACAAATATGGTAAAAGAAGATATAGAATTATGTTATATATAGTAAAAATAAATCTGTGACTATATTTATATACGAAAATGGATATGTGGATACAAATATCGATGTTTGCGGATATCAAAATGATATTAATATCCGTATCAATTTTAAAATAGATACGGATACAGATGTAAAAAAACATAAACGGATACGGTGTCGGATCGGATATGGATATATCCGTAACTGTTTGCATCCCTCTATGTATAACATAGGTTCTCTAATGGCTGAATGGGACTCTGCAGACGAAGAGCAAAGCGAAAGGCACAGTCTGTCTGTAGATCCAACATAGGTTCTCTAATGGCCGGATGGGACTCTGCAGTCCTCGTGAATCCTGACTCAGGTTTCCATTAAATCGCATGTCTTCAAAAAATTATAATTAGCATGTGATCGTGACTAATGCCCGGTAATTTCTCATCCTTATTTTTAGCGATGATGCTCATTCTCATATTTTGAATAAGAAAATAATTGATTTTAAAATCATGTCCCTTATTCTAGGGGTGGAATCAGGAATTTCATAAACGAGGGGTCAAGTATATCACTATCATATATGCTCAAAAATGGGAAAAATCTATGTATTTTCGAACAGTATTTTTAAATAAAATTAATATTTTTAAAATTAACCTCTTTTAGTTTTGATAAATGCAGAATTTTAATCTATTGTTAACGTTATATTTTCAAATAGATTGGTATTTTCAATGGCAATTTTTAAAATTGATAAACATGATAATTTAATTCTCTCTAAATCCATCCTAAAAAGGTTAAATTTCATGTGAAGTTTTGAAACAAAAAAAGTTCATGGTTAAAAAGAAACAATAAATTTTATTTTATTTACAAGGAGTACTAAAAACATCGGGAGAGATGAATAAACTCGGATATAGTTTTATATCAAATTATTTTGTTACTTTGGAAGTGATTAGATAAATCATATAAAAGAGAGTAAAATTGAGAAAGATAATATTCGAATCTTGGTCTCCAAAATAATAACTATGTTACTCTATCAATTCACCATTAATGATTCTATAACCTTTCTCTGACAACATTATATATAATACAATTAAGGAGGGATCGTATTAAAAATTTAATACATTGTACTTACTAGTGACGTATAATAATCATGGGGGGCCATGACCCTCGCATAACATATACTAGTTCCGCCCCTGCTTTTTCTATCGAATTATCGTACCTGGCAGTTATTTAGATCAGAATACATTACCAAGTTTCTTTCTTCCGTAACTATGACATTTTTTTTGCGATTTGTCATCTACCGAAAAGATGTCGTCGCTTGTTGTCAGTCTTCTATACTTAGGACGTACTTTGTTCTAATTATAGGGAGGAGTGCACCCTGAGTTCTTTCACTTTTTTCTAATGACAGAAGTTGTGGGTTGCAATAATGCTTCAAAAGAGGAATAGTCTACTAGCTCAAGAGGAATTCTTAAGAAGAAAAACGTTATTTTAATTTATGTTATTGCAAGTACATACGTAAATTTAAAAGCCGAGTAAAAGCATTCCCGTGGTATGCCGATATTGATCCCATTTGTGAGACCTTCCTGGATGAGGCAATCCTTGCTATTGCCTCACTCCCGTGGTATGCCGATATTGTGAACTTTCTCGTTGCTGGGAAAGTCCCACAAGATTGGACCAGGCAGAGGCTTGAGACCTTCCTTGCGAAGGCCAAGTCCTACCACTGGGAGGATCCCATCCTTTACCACGAAGGAGGGGATAGCGTCTGGCGTAGGTGCATTTCTCAGGAGGAGCACCATAGCGTCCTCACATACTGCCACAAGCTTGAGGCAGGAGGACATCATTCTGGGAGGAGAACGGCACAGAAAGTGCTCCAATCCGGCTTGTGGTGGCCTACCCTCTTCAAGGACTCTGATGAGTTCGTGAAGAGGTGTACTGACTGTCAGAGGATGGGCACTTGTGGACAGCGTGATATGATACCGATGCAGCCCATTCACTTCTGTGAGGTTTTTTGACAAATGGGGCATCGATTTCATGGGTCCATTCCCTAAGAGTCAGGGATTTGAGTACATTCTGTTGGCCGTTGACTATGTTAGTCGTTGGGTTGAGGCTCTATCCCCGCCCGAGCCGCTGATGCGAGGACAGTTTGCAGATTTTTGAGGAAGCACATCATCACGCGGTTCGGGGTACCTCGAGTATTGATTTCAGATGGGGGGTCTCATTTCATCAACGACCAGGTGATGAATCCGTGATTCATCGTCTTTATTCTTTCATTTTGGCTAAAATCCTTGGTAAAATGCATGTAAATATCCACTAATTGCATCTAATTAACATTCTAACTACAAATATTAATATTATATATTTAACACTTATTTTCACTAAAATAAAAGAATAAAGAGAAAAAGGAAAATAAAAATAAAAAGAAGGTTGTATATGTAATATACAAACTGATCCTAACCCCGAGACCATGTCAATATTGACCGGGTCGACAAAGAAATAAGTAGGGGGAGATAAGGATCATAACTTATAAAAATATTCAGAAAATAAAGACCTAAAATATAATTTACCCATTTTTCATAATGTAAATACTTCACCTATTTTATTTATCATCAAAATCACATCAAATGAAAACACTTCTTTTACAAAAGTTGTTCGCAAAAATATGTAATATTTTATAAAAATATTAGAAAAATATTTCGACACAAAAATAAAATAACCGCAATGAACCGGAAAAGCCGTAAAAGTCGACTTCCGAGGTTCATATCTATTTATAGAAAACTCCAAAATGACCAAACTCACTTTTAAAATCTGTTTTATATATAATACTATTTATTAAAAAAATCAGAAAAATAATCGGATAAAACTGATGAGTTTCGGCTTTTTAAACCTGTTGTATATATGTACTATGTGTTGAAAATTCCGTGAATTTTAATTAAATAACCGTAACCCGTATTAACTTAATTCTTTTTTCTAAAATCATCTAAAATTGTAAATAAAAATATAAAAATAAAAATAAATTAAAATATCGAAAAAATCCAGAGGCCCGAAGCCGCTACTTTTTTTCGTCCGAGCCTCATAACTCGGCCGTATGAACTCCGAATTGAGCAAACTCTATCCCTAAATTTATATTTTTCAATTATCTACAAAATAACACTAGTTTCGCTAAAATCGGAGTTAATGCGAAAAACGCGGTTTTCGGGGTCCGTATTGGTATATTTGTACAGTAAACTGTAACTTTTATTTAATACATTAACCCTCTATTTTTATAAATAAATAATACTTTAATTATTTAAATTATTTAATTATTTATAATTTTATCCAGACTATTTATTTACTTAATATGATGTATTTATTCTTATACTTAAATATAATTCTTTTGTCTTTTACCTATTTTGTCTTATTCAATTTATTTTATCTCTGCCACATGTCAGCCTGTCATTGGCCCTCTTTTCTCTCTCTCTCTCTCTCTCTCTCTCTCTCTCTCTCTTCCTTTTTCCTTCTTCTCCCCCAACGACTCTTCTTCTTCCCTCTCCTCTTCTTCTTCCTCCACATCCTTCTTCTTCCTTCCTTCTCCTCCGGCCAACGGCCTAACGCCCCGGCCGTTGGTTGGTACGCCAACCGACACCTCATAGCCGGATTCCCGTCCAGGTACACCTCCTCGCCGGATCCCGTCTAGGTTCGTCGAACCTAGACCTCCTTCTTCCACTATAAATAGCCCCCTTCCCCTCCATCTCCATCATCCGCCATTTCTTTTCTCAAAATCCAGTGAGCTCCGGAGAGAGGTGAGGAGTGACAGTCCTCCGTCCGCCGTCGAGCGAGGAAAGGAAGGTCTGGCAAGATCAGATCGCCGGCGTCGAGCTCCTTCTCCACCGTGCGCAGCCTCCGCGAGCGCGCCACCGCGTCGAGGCTAGGATTCTGGGGCTCTGCTCGAGCTCCATTCCAGGCGCAGCACATCCATCTCCATTCCAGGTTAGGCCTCTCTGTTTCTCAATCCTTCTCTCGTCTCTCTCTATCTCTCTATTTCTGTTCTGTTTCCTTTTTTTCCAATTCTCTATCTTCTCAAGCCATTCCGTTCTTCTCTGTTTCTACCATTCCGAAAATGTTACAAAAGTTCCAGCATTCTGATTTGTCCATCCACTTCCAGCTCTTAGATTATCCTTCATGCCATAGGATATGCGACATAATTTTCGATCACCTCTCTTCTAATCACATATTCAGATTGATCCTAGTGCTCTAGTTATTCCGAGTTCCTCCAGGTCCATAGATCCTAGCTGTTTTACAAAAATTTTGGTAGCATTAGCAATCAACCACCATTTCACTGCCACCTGGAGTATTGCTGGAGAGATCCTGGAGTTTGAATTTCCACATGCATGATCATTGACAACCAGATTCCATGGAGATTCATACACCTGCGAATGATATAAACTAATAGTCATTTGAATTTGTTTGGACGAATGTCAGATCTGTGCAGCGCTTGAATAAAAAAAATCCGAGCTCGCAACCACCTATAGCAACCTCCTGGAGATTCACCTTCAAGCTGGAGATTTAATTGAAACGTCTGCCTAGAGCTGCGGCAGATCTAAGTTGCATATGGAGTCAAACCTTCGCCGCCGTGAGAGTCCGACTTCGAATTCGCCGAACCACCGTTGAATCGAACCAGTGGTTATCTCCTGAACGAAGCTGTCCATCCGTCCGGTTGCGGCGAAATCCAACGCACACAGTAACACCACGCTCCTGCCGCTTAACGTCCTCACGTGCGCGATACGTGAGGGCGTAGATATTTTTGGCGTGTCCTACAAGTTCCATCACGTTGCGAACAGGTTCCCGCACAGGTCCAAAGCTGAAGCCCTCACGTGCTCAATTACGCATTACGAGCGAAACTTTTGCAGACGCGCCCCCGTATTTCTACTATTGACGTACAGATCCGGCGGTTGGTGGAGGCACGTGAAGACAACCTGCAAATTGTGACTTTTGCACACACATCCTCTAGCTTTTGTATTTTTAGTTCACACCTTAGATTTCTCAGACAATCACACATACACCTCTTCTATATATGAACCATATATCCATACCCTATACATATTAAAACACCTTAAAAATACCAAAATACTTTAAAATCTAATAAAAGTTGTACTTAGTATATTTCATTATATTTTGCATCATTAACCCAAAATAAAACAAAAATCGGATATAAAAAAACCAATAAAAAATACAAAATTCATAAAAACTTCAAAAATTCATAACTAATTCAATAAAAATCCCCTAGAAACGCACAATAAATCATTTTAAAGGGAATTTCATCTACTTTGTACAGAAAATATAATAAAAATATTTCCACATAATTTTCACTCTTAAGAATCACAAAAACATCACCGTTTTCAATAAAAATTACATTCTTCACCTTAAAAATTAACCAAATACCATAAAAATCATAAAATTCCTCTAAAAATCCATAAAAACAGTATAATCATTAAAATAAAAAAAAGAAAAAAAATAAAATCAAATAAAAAATTAAAATATTTTCTAATAATAAAAAAATCATAAAATAATTAAAAATTACAAAAACAATATAAAATTCGTAAAAATCAAATAAAAATTCAGAAAAATATTAAAAATAAAATAAAAATTAGGAAACCCTTTGCCTAAGTTTTTCTACCGATTCTCCCTAGTTTTAAACAGTTTGCCTCCCTGAGTTGGACACTCCCGTACGGATCACTATACACATTTGTTTAGGAGTATAAATAAAAATAAAAGAGATTAATTAACCTTAATCTTTTCTGGTAAAACCCATCTGATCGATACAACGACCGAAATTCTTCTTTTCTGATTCTTTTGCAGGTTCAGAAGACAGCAGATCAGGTGGTGTTTTTCAGATGGCGCCGTTGCCGGGGAGGCAGCGCTAGGAGGATCGCGAAGACCTTAGGATAGATTTTATTTTCGCGATCTTATTTTTCTGACCTCACGGTTTCTTGTTTTTGATTTGTGCAGCACAGCTCGAGCCGCGCAGCTCAAAACCGTGAAACCAAGTAGTTTAGAATTCTTGTAATTTCTTGTAAAAAAAACATATAAAAATAGTGTCGTAGAAAGGGGCCTCGTAAAGGCATCCCGACTTGTATCTTTCTCGGGGTCTGTTTCACCAGGGCTGTACTCCTGGGGGAGCAGGGCACCCACCGCGGGTTTTCTCGATCGCGATTTTTCTCGACGGTTTTCCACAGCTTTTCCGAGTTAGGTGCTTGTTAGGTGTTTTACGGCTTTTTCCCTTCTCTGCGCATCGTAGCTTAGCCTAGATTAGATGCTTGCATAGGATTCGACACCTAGGTGCTTGTATCTAGAGCCAATCCCAAAAACACAAAAATACGTTAGACGGTTTTTCTCTGAAAATATCCAAAAAAAGTGAAAACCGAAAATTAAAACAGGGACTGCTAATCTATCTGACTCTAAAAACAAACGTAAGGACTCACTTGTTTTGGGAGAGCAATCCCCGAAAAACTGAATCATCGATCTCATCTCCAGATCAGCGAGAGAGAGACGACCCATAAGGTAGAGCCAGAGTCCGGGCTTCTATCGAAATACTACTTAGTTCACACCTTGATTCACCTTATTTCAGTGGGTGCTCTCGGGTAGCCGGAAACGGTCCAAGTTCACTTAGCAGAGTGGAAGGTTTAGAGGACACTGCGTAAGGCTCCGTCCTCAAGTAACACGGGTAGCCGGAAACGGTCCGTACTTACTTCCATACTGGCTGAGACTAGGTGAGTTCTGGTGAGAACTCAGGACAGTACGACGTTGAAGTCTTGGGCACCTATCTAATCTCGTTTATCTGAGAGAACGTTGTTTGCCAATCAACCATAAAATCGAAAAGATAAACGAGTTGCGTTGGTGAACTCGGGGTTTGTCTTGTGTTTGTTTGCAGTGTGAGTCTAATCTTTCTAGATCTAATCAATAATCTCTCAAGATGATGGGAATGTGATCGCTTCGTTCGACTCTGAACGATCCACTCTCTCGCGAGCCAACCCGTTCATCTAGATTGGTTCGGGATGACTCTCGTCCCAAACCAAAAACCACTCGATCTGTTCCTCCAGGCGTGACTCTCACCCTGGAAGCTCATCGTCGATTTCTTCTCATACTCATTCTCTACCATTATCACCTCCACTTCCAGATAAGCAGCAGATACACATTGATTTGGCGAAGCTTGATTTGGATTCTTTCTCCTTTCCAGACGACATGGCTGGCAAAGGACCACAGACCACTTCAGTTGTTATCGATCAGGCTGCGATCAACAACGGTCTACTTGCTTCCCTTGAGGCAATACAGAATCAGATTAAGGAGCAAGGTAGAATGATGAATGATGTCCGAGCTGAGCTGACTCAGCTTCGTGCGCAGCGAAATCAGCCTGCAGCTGAGCTTCCAGGACCTGAGGATCAGGAGCCGCAAGATGGACCAGAGAGGCCTCCAGAGGACCCGAACCGCACGATGCAACAACTCTACAACCCTGGAGCTACTACGACCCATCGATGGATCTGTCTCCCTGTCATCCCGCGGGAACTTCGAGTTCCGACCTCAGACGATCCAGCTGCTGCCCAAGTTTCACGGGCTATCTACTGAGGAGCCGCACTTGCACCTTCAGGAGTTCGAGCTTATCTGCAGCACGGTGCATGATGCGGAATTGAACGAGGACACGATCAAACTGATCGCGTTTCCTTTCTCCCTTGTTGATCGAGCAGCCTATTGGCTGAAACACTTAGGGAGATACATTTCGACCTGGGAGGAGCTGAGAACCGCATATCTGAATAAGTATTACCCTCTTGGTCGAACGAATGCTGCTCGAGCCATGATTAGTAATTTCACCATGTTCGGGAACGAACAGTTCCACGAGGCATGGGACAGATTTAGAGATCTCATTGATCGATGTCCCCACCATGACCTTTCGAAGCCGACTCTTGTACAGAGCTTCTTCGGTGGGCTGACATCGGAGTTACAGGGACTGGTGAATGCCGCCTGTGGTGGATCGTATTTCTCGATGCACGAAGACCGAGTCTGGGCCATTTATGAGAAAATGGCAGAGCATTACACCACGATGTCGCAGACTCGAGTTTACAATCAAACGAAGCCATAAACCTATCACCAGCATTCCCGAGTGGCACAGATAGAAGGGAATCCATCTTCTGTAGTTTCTAATTCTCCCAAATCTCCAACCGCTGATATGGGGATCATTTCCCAGAAGTTGGATCGCATGGAAATAATCGAGAAGAAGTGCTAGAATTTAGACAAGCTCGATAAACTTGACGAGCTTGAGAGATGCCTCAGTGATCTGAAGACACAGATTATGTGCCTTCAAGAACTACACACAGATTCCAACCGGTCTTCGAGGTCACAGGCTGACTCTGGTAGCCGAGACCGAGGCATCCTTCCTAGGCCTCCAGTTCAGCACATCTACCATGTGCATTCTGAGCCCGCTCATCATCCCTCGGCGTACCCGCAGCTCCAGCAGACACCATCATCTGACACCCAGATGGTGGTGTATCAGAGCGATCAACCATTGGCATCTATGCCCCCAGCATACTCTGAGATGCCTGAGCCATTGACCGAAGTCAATGGGATCTGGTATGATCGACCGCAGCAACCAGGGATCCGTCGTGATCACCCTGGTTTCCGTTGGTCTACAGGAGGTGCCTCTTCCCAACAACAACCGCAGGCACCCATGGGGTAGAACAGAGATCATCATCAGCAGCATTATGGTCCTCGGCAATATCAGAACCCTCAGTGGAGGCAGAGCACTTACCAGCCTCAGCAACAACAGCAATATCCTCCACAGCAGCAGCCAGCTCCGCAGCAGTCTCAGTATCACCGAGGCAACTCATCCGGGTCTCATGGACCTTTCCATGACAACCCAGCATTAGAATATCTCCCTAACCTTATCACTGATCAGCATGCTTCTTTCAGACGAGAAATGGATGAGTTCAAAACCCATGTCACTGACCTCGTCAAGGGGAAGTCCGTCTTGCCTGCCCAGATAGAGCCCAACCCGAACAACCTGAAGCGAAAGTCTGAGCAGGTAGATTTGACCGAGCCCACCCTCCAATCACAGGTATTCTCCGATGACTATCTTTACTGTGATGACGCTGACTTCATCTCTCTTAGGAGTGGTAGGATTCCAGTAGGCGGAGACTCTACTAGGCTCGAGGACGATACTTCAGATCACGCAAGCGAGCCTGTAGACGACATTAATGGCGGTGCTGAAGCCACCAAGTCTGAAGAGCAGCCAGAGCCGAACGCCGACATAGCTGCTTTACCGTTTTTCATTTCTGATGATGATGATAGAAAATCACAAAAAAATGTAAAAAAGACAAGAACTCGAAAAAGGAATAAAAAGATTGTTGATTCAGATCTTGATCTTTCTGATTGTTCGAAGAAAGCAAGTCCCCGTTCTACAAAAACATTTGCTTCTACTTCTTCTGATCCTCCGATTGTACAGACTAACCCGGAGGATGTACAGATACCTTTTCCGAAAGCACTCTGCTTAGGAAAAGGCGCTAAAAAAGAAAATTCCAAAAAGATTCAGATGAATGATCTGATGAAAGAGATGCTCGAAAAGTTTACGATCCAACTTACTCTTTCGGAAGCCTTGGCTCACATTCCTCTTCTGCAGAAAGGCTTAAAAGAACGAACCACCATCCGCAGAAAGAAGAGGCAGCGCAATCATTGTTCTGAGATCCATGTGTTGACCAAGGATACATGTTACACTATTCAGAATCGACTCCCAGCCAAGAGATCAGATACGGGAGCACCGTATGTCAGATGCAAGATCCTCGATCAGACTTTCGATCAGACTCTATTAGATAGCGGATCTTCGATTAATCTCCTTCCATCTTCCTTACTCGACAAGTTTGAGTTCGGGCCTCTTCGACCAAGCCGAACGGTCTTGCAGTTTGCTGATAGATCAGTCAAGAGGCCTAAGGGTTTAATCGAAGACGTTATCGTCACCATTCAGGGTTTGCAATTCCCCGTGGACTTCGTCGTGTTGGACATGGCGGTCCCTGAATGTGTGTCCGATACCCCGATCATATTAGGACGACCTTTTCTAGCAACAACAAAGGCCGTTTCCGACTATGGTACTGGGAAGGTGTACTTTCGCGTCCAGGGCGAAAGTATACATATAGAGACGATCCAAGACCAGAACTCCAGATCAACTGAATCAGAGAGAGCATCTGATGACGAGCCCGACAGTCATCAGGATTGTGACTTCGTACAAACCGATGATGAGGCCATCTGGGCCGAACCGAGTACCCAATCTTTCATTCCACCTTCAGTTGAAGCCGAAATTCAGATATCTGAGGATGGGAGATTGGAGAGCACAATCCTAGAAGAGAACATCGAGAATCTTGACGGAGACGATTCTGATACTTTTTCAGATCATTCATGCATTCTATATCCCTCCGAGTCAGAAGTGAATACTCAGAGTCATCAGTCATCCGCAGATCATTCCGATTCTGACGATGCTGATTGGCAGTGCTTTGCTGAATTCCTATCACTTCAGACTCCTTTATTAGAGCCTACAACCAACCTGGAGACCAAATCAAATCAGAACATCCAATAATCTCCAGATCTTTCTGAGTCAGAGCAGGCAGAGCTCATGCACACCGATCTAGTAGCCTACACCCAGGCTCTAATCAAACCTGCCCTCCCTGCCCCTTCTCCCCCTGAACTCAAACCGTTACCTCAAAGCATGAAGTACCGATTCCTTGCGGGTGAATCGAAAATGTTTCCGGTCATCATCTCTTCTAATCTGACCGAAGATCAAGAATCTCGTCTGATGGCGATTCTTGAAAAGAACCGCAAGGCGATCGGGTGGTCAGTAGCCGATCTCCATGGGATTAGTCCGGCTCTCTGCTCCCACCACATCTTTCTTGAGGATGACGCCAAGCCATCTCGTGAGTTTCAGCGTAGGCTGAATCCGAATCTTCGAGAGGTGGTTATGAAGGAAATATCCAAGTGGTGGAGCGCCGACTTTATCTATCCCATTTCCGACTCGAAATGGGTTAGTCCTTTGCATGTGGTACCCAAGAAGACGGGTATCACCACAGTGATCAACGAGGACGGAGAGGAGATCGCTACCCGAGTACCGACTTCTTGGCGCGTCTGCGTGGACTACAGACGCTTAAATCAGGCGACCAAGAAGGATCACTTCCCGCTACCGTTCATCGATCAGATCATCGAACGATTAGCCGGGAAGAGCCATTATTGCTTTCTCGATGGGTACTCGGGATATAACCAAGTAGCCATTGCTCCAGAAGACCAAGAAAGACGACATTCACCTGTCTGTTCGGAACGTATGCTTTCAAACGGATGCCCTTTGGATTATGTAATGCTCCGGCTACATTCCAGAGGTGCATGCTTTCGATATTCGCGGACATGGTGGGAGATATCTTGGAGGTCTTCATGGACGATTTCTCAGTCTATGGCGATGATTTTGATTCTTGCCTTTCTAGCCTAGACCGCGTGCTTCAGAGGTGTACGGAAGTTAACCTCATGCTTTCTTGGGAGAAGAGTCATTTCATGATGACTCAGGGGACGGTCCTTGGTCACGTCATCTCCAACCGGGGCATGGAGGTGGACCCGGCCAAGGTGGATATCATAAAGAAACTCAATCCACCGTCCAATCTGAAACAGCTTCGGTCCTTCTCGGGCATGTCGGTTTCTACCGATGTTTCATTCGAGACTTCAGCAAAATTGCCCGACCATTGTCTGATCTTCTAGCAAAAGACACCGAGTTTATAGTTGATGATAAGTGTCTTTCGGCTTTCGATACTCTCAAGAATATGGTTGTAGAGGCTCCTGTCCTTCAGCCACCCGATTGGTCTCTCCCATTCGAGATCATGACGGACGCCTCAGATTTTGCCGTTGGGGCTGTGTTGGGACAGAGGAGGGATGGCCTTTCATACGCCATACACTACGCTAACAAGACTTTGGATTCCGCGCAGCGGAATTACACGGTTACAGAGAAAGAGATGCTAGCTGTAGTATTTGCCTTAGACAAATTCAGATCCCACATCTTAGGATCCAAAGTCACAATCTTCACTGATCACACCGCCATCAAGTACTTAATGGATAAGAAGGATTCGAAGCCGCGTCTGACCAGATGGATCCTTCTACTCCAGGAGTTCGACATTGTTATCAAGGATAAGCCTGGAGTCAAGAATGTGGTGGCGGATCACCTCTCCCGACTAGAACTACTCGAGACTTCTGATTTTGATACACCAATCACCGAGACCTTCCCCGATGAGGCGATTCTTGCTGTCGTCTCGCTGCCATGGTATGCCGACATTGTGAACTTTCTTGTTGCTAAGAAAGTCCCACAAGGTTGGTCTAGACAGAGACTTGAGACTTTCCTCACGAAAGCCAAGTCTTACCATTGGGAGGATCCAGTCCTTTATCATGAAGGAGCGGATTCCGTCTGGCGTAGGTGTATTCCTCAGGAGGAATACCAGAGTGTCCTCATGTATTGTCATCGATTAGAAGCTGGAGGACACCATTCAGGGAAGAGGACAACACAAAAGGTGCTCCAATCCGGCCTTTGGTGGCCTACGCTCGTTGCGGATGCTCATGCATTCGTAAAGAGATGTACTGACTGCCAGAAGATGGGAACTTGTGGACATAAAGACATGATGCCAATGCAGCCGATCCACTTCTGTGAAGTGTTCGATGCATGGGGTATCGACTTTATGGGCCCATTTCCGAAAAGTCAGGGGTTCGAGTATATTCTTTTAGCTGTGGATTATGTGAGTCGTTGGGTGGAGGCTATTCCTGCCCGAGCCGCAGATGCAAACACGGTTTGCAAGTTCCTGAGAAAGCATATCATTACGCGGTTCGGAGTCCCTCGAGTTCTGATCTTAGACGGGGGTAGCCACTTCATCAACGACAAGGTAAGAGCACTTGCTAACGAGTTCGGTATAGACCATCGGGTTGCTACTCCATATCATCCTCAGACGAATGGTCTAGCCGAGGTTTCGAATAGGGAGATCAAGACGATCTTGCAGAAGGTTGTTCACCCAGACCGAAAGGATTGGTCGCAACTTTTGGACTCGGTTCTTTGGGCATATCGAACATCCTTCAAGACTCCATTAGGCACATCTCCCTTTCGGCTCGTTTATGCCAAGCCATGCCACTTACCTGTTGAGATCAAGCACAAATCCTGGTGGGCAGTAAAAGAAGTGATCTTTGGACTAGATGATTTGGGAGATCAGAGGCAGACAGAACTGGCAGCCCTGGAAGAGCTAAGAGATCAAGCCTTCACGAGTAGCATGCATTACAAAGAGCGGATGAAAGAGTGGCATGATGCTCAAATCAGCCACAAGCAGTTTGAGCCGAATCAGAAAGTATGGCTATTCGATGCGAGACTGAAACTATTTCCAGGGAAACTTCAGAGTAAATGGAAAGGCCCTTACATTGTCAGAAAGGTGTACGACAACGGTAGCATCGATATATCTGAGTTGTCATCTGAGTCCACCTTTCGAGTCAACGGTCAGCGATTGAAACCATTTCTCGATCATGATCCACAGACCGTTGAAGTCGCCCCAATCCATTTTGTATGAGATGATCTTTTCACTCTTACACTATGCATCTCATACCTGATTAACCAGATCTTGTATATACTTTCGATTTTATTCTTTCTTCTTTTCGTTTGACTTACACCCTTAGGTTCATCTAGATTTTGCTATACTTAGGATGTGCTTTATCCTAAGTATAGGGGGGTGCAGACACCGTGTTATTGTTTGTATCGTCATGTTCAATCACCCTTGTTGTTGCCTATACTTAGGGTGTCCTTTACCCTAAGTATAGGGGGGTGATCCCGCTCATATCCCCTCTTGATCGTTTCTGGTTTTTGTATCGTCTACTCTCTCGCTTGTCCCTCATCTTTTGATATTCGTCTCTATACTTAGGGATATTTTACCCTAAGTATAGGGGGGGACAAGCCGAGCTGCTGAGTTGTGTATATTCTCTTGACCTCGATCATCTTCGGTTTTGAGTCTGTTATCCTTGGGATCACCTGATCCTAAGTAGATAGGAGATGATCGACTTCTATTCATTTTATTTCGTTATTCTTTGAGTCATTGTAATATAGGATTCTTTTCACCGATCTATACTTAGCCCGAGTTATGTCTTCCTTTGCCTCTTCTTTGGTCACTATGAGGACATAGTTCACGCTAAGTATAGGGGGTGTCGTATATATATGTTATATATATTTTAGAAGCCATAACTCGTACTTTCTCGTATTTTTAATAATAAGGCTTCTTAAAAGTATGGTGTATTTTTTTAGGTTTTTAAAAGCCGCAAGAAAACTGTAAAAATGTTTTATAAAAAATAGTTTAAAAATTGTAGATAAAAAAAGTTGTAAAATTCTTTGATAAAATCCTTAAAAATTTCAAAAATAAAATCCTCATAAAAATCTTGTATAAAAGCTGTGCAACTTGTATATAAAATTTGTATAAAATCCTTTGTAAAATACACAAAAATTCATGTAAAATTTTTGTAAATGGAATTAATCCACTAACTTTTACAAAAAGACCCCTAAAAATTGAAAAGTTTTAAAATCCAATAAAAATTTGCAAAATTCTTTAAAATCCACTAAAAACATTTAAGCCGAAAAATCTACCTCATAAAAACATTGTTGCATTCATTAGCATTTTTCAGAACAAGTTTGATTCTTGAACCGCATGGATCTAAGTCTGAGAGATGGAGCTTGGTTTAGACCTTAATCCACTTAATTCAAGAGGAACTTTATTAGGATCAGGAATTGAGACTCCTCAGATCTTATAGACTTAATTCTTTGGGTTCCATGAGACCGTGTTCAGAATTCAACTTGAAAGTGCCTAAGTAGGACACCTGGTGTCATCCGTTGAACTCTTCTCCATTTGAATCAATTTGAACTCAAGCACTCTGCACTTAGCTCGACCTGCCTAGGGTTGCGAAGGGCAATCCATTTCGGTAGTGCGTTTCCATCCTTATCTGGTGATGGTGATGTCTAAAAACGGGAGAGATTGGGGTTGAAATAAAGCTTCGGATGAGGGAAGGATCTGCTGGCACAATTTTTTCTAAGACCCCAAAAAATGGGCGGAATGAAAAGATGCTATATCCGTCGGGGCACAAAAGACCGATGCAGTGCAACAATCATTACTACCAAAGAAGCCAAATACACCAAATTCCAAAAATGACCACAATGGTCCGAGCTTCAGAAAGCCTGCATGTCTTTGTGGAGACTTGGCTAAACTGGCCAAGCTTCACCGGAGATGTGATTACACTGATCACACTCCCGTTCTCTTCTCCTTCTTCTACCTTCTCTCTTATTCAATTGTGGACACAGCACGACCTGACCTCAGAAGGAAATACCTCCCTCCTCGAGGACTGAGTTGCTGGATAAGGGCCCAATGGAAGTGTGTAGCTGTATGGGCGGCTTCTTCGCCTCTCTAGAGCGGGAAGAGCTAAAACTTCTCACACACAGTACAAATTGTTTTCAAAGATGAAAAGTTTGCGTGATGGATAGGTGGATCTGAGCTGGCTATTGAGGTGGATCTGGATAAGGATTTGTGGAACTTGAGGGCTGTCGAGGCTTAAATCCTAATTCTAATAGAGTCCCGACACACTATTAATCCAAAGGTCTAAATCCAGGCTCTAAATTTTAAGCAAAGTGACATTCGGTTTAAAGAAACAATCATGTTCTAAGTTCTTTTATTTTCCTTTTTCTTTTTCTTTTTCTTGCACTTATTTATAGAATAAGTGTTTGCTAAGGGACTAGCAAAGGTAAAGTATAGGGGAATGATGAATCCGTGATTCATCGCCTTTATTCTTTCATTTTAGCTAAAATCCTTGGTAAAATGCATGTAAATATCCACTAATTGCATCTAATTAACATTCTAACTACAAATATTAATATTATATATTTAACACTTATTTTCACCAAAATAAAAGAATAAAGAGAAAAGGAAAATAAAAATAAAAAGAAGGTTGTATATGTAATATACAAACTGATCCTAACCCGAGACCAGGTCAATATTGACCGGATCGACAAAGAAATAAGTAGGGGGAGATAAGGATCATAACTTATAAAAATATTCAGAAAATAAAGACCTAAAATATAATTTACCCATTTTTCATAATGTAAATACTTCACCTATTTTATTTATCATCAAAATCACATCAAATGAAAACACTTCTTTTACAAAAGTTGTTCACAAAAATATGTAATATTTTATAAAAATATTAGAAAAATATTTCGGCACAAAAATAAAATAACCGCAATGAACCGGAAAAGCCGTAAAAGCCGACTTCCGAGGTTCATATCTATTTATAGAAAACTCCAAAATGACCAAACTCACTTTTAAAATCCGTTTTATATATAATACTATTTATTAAAAAAATTAGAAAAATAATCGGATAAAACTGATGAGTTTCGGCTTTTTGGACCTGTTGTATATATGTACTATGTGTTGAAAATTCCGTGATTTTTAATTAAATAACCGTAACCCGTATTAACTTAATTCTTTTTTCTAAAATCATCTAAAATTGTAAATAAAAATATAAAAATAAAAATAAATTAAATATCGAAAAAATCCGGAGGCCCGAAGCCGCTACTTTTTTTCGTCCGGGCCTCATAACTCGGCCGTATGAACTCCGAATTGAGCAAACTCTGTCCAATTTATATTTTTCAATTATCTACAAAATGACACTAGTTTCGCTAAAATCGGAGTTAATGCGAAAAACGCGGTTTTCGGGGTCCGTATTGGTATATTTGTACAGTAAACTGTAACTTTTATTTAATACATTAACCCTCTATTTTTATAAATAAATAATACTTTAATTATTTAAATTATTTAATTAATTAATTTAATTATTTATAATTTTATCCACACTATTTATTTACTTAATATAATGTATAAGGTATTTATTCTTATACTTAAATATAAGTCTTTTGTCTTTTACCTATTTTGTCTTATTCAATTTATTTTATCTTTGTCACATATCAGCCTGTCATTGGCCCTCTTTTCTCTCTCTCTCTTCCTTTTTCCTTCTTCTCCCCCAACGACTCTTCTTCTTCCCTCTCCTCTTCTTCTTCCTCCACATCCATCTTCTTCCTTCCTTCTCCTCCGGCCAACGGCCTAACGCCCCGGCCGTTGGTTGGTACGCCAACCGACACCTCATAGCCGGATTCCCGTCCAGGTACACCTCCTCGCCGGATCCCGTCTAGGTTCATCGAACCTAGACCTCCTTCTTCCACTATAAATAGCCCCCCTCCCCTCCATCTCCATCATCCGCCATTTCTTTTCTCAAAATCCAGTGAGCTCCGGAGAGAGGTGAGGAGTGACAGTCCTCCGTCCGCCGTCGAGCGAGGAAAGGAAGGTCTGGCGAGATCAGATCGCCGGCGTCGAGCTCCTGCTCCACCGTGCGCAGCCTCCGCGAGCGCGCCACCGCGTCGAGGCTAGGATTCTGGGGCTCTGCTCGAGCTCCATTCCAGGCGCAGCACATCCATCTCCATTCCAGGTTAGGCCTCTCTGTTTCTCAATCCTTCTCTCGTCTCTCTCTATCTCTCTATTTCTGTTCTGTTTCCTTTTTTTCCAATTCTCTATCTTCTCAAGCCATTCCGTTCTTCTCTGTTTCTACCATTCCGAAAATGTTACAAAAGTTCCAGCATTCTGATTTGTCCATCCACTTCTAGCTCTTAGATTATCCTTCATGCCATAGGATATGCGACATAATTTTCGATCACCTCTCTTCTAATCACATATTCAGATTGATCCTAGTGCTCTAGTTATTCCGAGTTCCTCCAGGTCCATAGATCCTAGTTTTTACAAAAATTTTGGTAGCATTAGCAATCAACCACCATTTCACTGCCGCCTGGAGTATTGCTGGAGAGATCCTGGAGTTTGAATTTCCACATGCATGATCATTGACAACCAGATTCCATGGAGATTCATACACCTGCGAATGATATAAACTAATAGTCATTTGAATTTTGTTTGGACGAATGTCAGATCTGTGCAGCGCTTGAATAAAAAAATCCGAGCTCGCAACCACCTATAGCAACCTCCTGGAGATTCACCTTCAAGCTGGAGATTTAATTGAAACGTCTGCCTAGAGCTGCGGCAGATCTAAGTTGCATATGGAGTCAAACCTTCGCCGCCGTGAGAGTCCGACTTCGAATTCGCCGAACCACCGTTGAATCGAACCAGTGGTTATCTCCTGAACGAAGCTGTCCATCCGTCCGGTTGCGGCGAAATCCAACGCACACAGTAACACCACGGTCCTGCCGCTTAACGTCCTCACGTGCGCGATACGTGAGGGCGTAGATATTTTTGGCGTGTCCTACAAGTTCCATCACGTTGCGAACAGGTTCCCGCACAGGTCCAAAGCTGAAGCCCGCACGTGCTCAATTACGCATTACGAGCGAAACTTTTGCAGACGCGCCCCCGTATTTCTACTATTGACGTACAGATCCGGCGGTTGGTGGAGGCACGTGAAGACAACCTGCAAATTGTGACTTTTGCACACACATCCTCTAGCTTTTGTATTTTTAGTTCACACCTTAGATTTCTCAGACAATCACACATACACCTCTTCTATATATGAACCATATATCCATACCCTATACATATTAAAACACCTTAAAAATACCAAAATACTTTTAAAATCTAATAAAAGTTGTACTTAGTATATTTCATTATATTTTGCATCATTAACCCAAAATAAAACAAAAATCGGATATAAAAAAACCAATAAAAAATACAAAATTCATAAAAACTTCAAAAATTCATAACTAATTCAATAAAAATCCCCTAGAAACGCACAATAAATCATTTTAAAGGGAATTTCATCTACTTTGTACAGAAATATAATAAAAATATTTCCACATAATTTTCACTCTTAAAAATCACAAAAACGTCACTGTTTTCAATAAAAATTACATTCTTCACCTTAAAAATTAACCAAATACCATAAAAATCATAAAATTCCTCTAAAAATCCATAAAAACAGTATAATCATTAAAAATATAAAAAGAAAAAAAATAAAATCAAATAAAAAATTAAAATATTTTCTATTAATAAAAAAATCATAAAATAATTAAAAATTACAAAAACAATATAAAATTCGTAAAAATCAAATAAAAATTCAGAAAAATATTAAAAATAAAATAAAAATTAGGAAACCCTTTGCCTAAGTTTTTCTACCGATTCTCCCTAGTTTTAAACAGTTTGCCTCCCTGAGTTGGACACTCCCGTACGAATCACTATACACATTTGTTTAGGAGTATAAATAAAAATAAAAGAGATTAATTAACCTTAATCTTTTCTGGTAAAACCCATCTGATCGATACAACGACCGAAATTCTTCTTTTCTGATTCTTTTGCAGGTTCAGAAGACAGCAGATCAGGTGGTGTTTTTCAGATGGCGCCGTTGCCGGGGAGGCAGCGCTAGGAGGATCGCGAAGACCTTAGGATAGATTTTATTTTCGCGATCTTATTTCTCTGACCTCACGGTTTCTTGTTTTTGATTTGTGCAGCACAACTCGAGCCGCGCAGCTCAAAACCGTGAAACCAAGTAGTTTAGAATTCTTGTAATTTCTTGTAAAAAAAACATATAAAAATAGTGTCGTAGAAAGAGGCCTCGTAAAGGCATCCCGACTTGTATCTTTCTCGGGTCTGTTTCACCAGGGCTGTACTCCTGGGGGAGCAGGGCACCCACCGCGGGTTTTCTCGATCGCGATTTTTCTCGACGGTTTTCCACGGCTTTTCCGAGTTAGGTGCTTGTTAGGTGTTTTACGGCTTTTTCCCTTCTCTGCGCATCGTAGCTTAGCCTAGATTAGATGCTTGCATAGGATTCGACACCTAGGTGCTTGTATCTAGAGCCAATCCCAAAAACACAAAAATACGTTAGACGGTTTTTCTCTGAAAATATCCAAAAAAAGTGAAAACCGAAAATTAAAACAGGGACTGCTAATCTATTTGACTCTAAAAACAAACGTAAGGACTCACTTATTTTGGGAGAGCAATCCCCGAAAAACTGAATCATCGATCTCATCTCCAGATCAGCGAGAGAGAGACGACCCATAAGGTAGAGCCAGAGTCCGGGCTTCTATCGAAATACTACTTAGTTCACACCTTGATTCACCTTATTTCAGTGGGTGCTCTCGGGTAGCCGGAAACGGTCCAAGTTCACTTAGCAGAGTGGAAGGTTTAGAGGACACTGCGTAAGGCTCCGTCCTCAAGTAACACGGGTAGCCGGAAACAGTCCGTACTTACTTCCATACTGGCTGAGACTAGGTGAGTTCTGGTGAGAACTCAGGACAGTACGACGTTGAAGTCTTGGGCACCTATCTAATCTCGTTTATCTGAGAGAACGTTGTTTGCCAATCAACCATAAAATCGAAAAGATAAACGAGTTGCGTTGGTGAACTCGGGGTTTGTCTTGTGTTTGTTTGCAGTGTGAGTCTAATCTTTCTAGATCTAATCAATAATCTCTCAAGATGATGGGAATGTGATCGCTTCGTTCGACTCTGAACGATCCACTCTCTCGCGAGCCAACCCGTTCATCTAGATTGGTTCGGGATGACTCTCGTCCCAAACCGAAAACCACTCGATCTGTTCCTTCCAGGCGTGACTCTCACCTTGGAAGCTCATCGTCGATTTCTTCTCATACTCATTCTCTACCATCATCACCTCCACTTCCAGATAAGCAACAGATACACATTGATTTGGCGAAGCTTGATTTGGATTCTTTCTCCTTTCCAGACGACATGGCTGGCAAAGGACCACAGACCACTTCAGTTGTTATCGATCAGGCTGCGATCAACAACGGTCTACTTGCTTCCCTTGAGGCAATACAGAATCAGATTAAGGAGCAAGGTAGAATGATGAATGATGTCCGAGCTGAGCTGACTCAGCTTCGTGCGCAGCGAAACCAACCTGCAGCTGAGCTTCCAGGACCTGAGGATCAGGAGCCGCAAGATGGACCAGAGAGGCCTCCAGAGGACCCGAACCGCACGATGCAACAACTCTACAACCCTGGAGCTACTACGACCCATCGATGGATCCGTCTCCCTGTCATCCGCGGGAACTTCGAGTTCCGACCTCAGACGATCCAGCTGCTGCCCAAGTTTCACGGGCTATCTACTGAGGAGCCGCACTTGCACCTTCAGGAGTTCGAGCTTATCTGCAGCACGGTGCATGATGCGGAATTGAACGAGGACACGATCAAACTGATCGCGTTTCCTTTCTCCCTTGTTGATCGAGCAGCCTATTGGCTGAAACACTTAGGGAGATACATTTCGACCTGGGAGGAGCTGAGAACCGCATATCTGAATAAGTATTACCCTCTTGGTCGAACGAATGCTGCTCGAGCCATGATTAGTAATTTCACCATGTTCGGGAACGAACAGTTCCACGAGGCATGGGACAGATTTAGAGATCTCATTGATCGATGTCCCCACCATGACCTTTCGAAGCCGACTCTTGTACAGAGCTTCTTCGGTGGGCTGACATCGGAGTTACAGGGACTGGTGAATGCCGCCTGTGGTGGATCGTATTTCTCGATGCACGAAGACCGAGTCTGGGCCATTTATGAGAAAATGGCAGAGCATTACACCACGATGTCGCAGACTCGAGTTTACAATCAGACGAAGCCATAAACCTATCACCAGCATTCCCGAGTGGCACAGATAGAAGGGAATCCATCTTCTGTAGTTTCTAATTCTCCCAAATCTCCAACCGCTGATATGGGGATCATTTCCCAGAAGTTGGATCGCATGGAAATAATCGAGAAGAAGTGCTAGAATTTAGACAAGCTCGATAAACTTGACGAGCTTGAGAGATGCCTCAGTGATCTGAAGACATAGATTATGTGCCTTCAAGAACTACACACAGATTCCAACCGGTCTTCGAGGTCACAGGCTGACTCTGGTAGCCGAGACCGAGGCATCCTTCCTAGGCCTCCAGTTCAGCACATCTACCATGTGCATTCTGAGCCCGCTCATCATCCCTCGGCGTACCCGCAGCTCCAGCAGACACCATCATCTGACACCCAGATGGTGGTGTATCAGAGCGATCAGCCATTGGCATCTATGCCCCCAGCATACTCTGAGATGCCTGAGCCATTGACCGAAGTCAATGGGATCTGGTATGATCGACCGCAGCAACCAGGGATCCGTCGTGATCACCCTGGTTTCCGTTGGTCTACAGGAGGTGCCTCTTCCCAACAACAACCGCAGGCACCCATGGGGTAGAACAGAGATCATCATCAGCAGCATTATGGTCCTCGGCAATATCAGAACCCTCAGTGGAGGCAGAGCACTTACCAGCCTCAGCAACAGCAGCAATATCCTCCACAGCAGCAGCCAGCTCCGCAGCAGTCTCAGTATCACCGAGGCAACTCATCCGGGTCTCATGGACCTTTCCATGACAACCCAGCATTAGAATATCTCCCTAACCTTATCACTGATCAGCATGCTTCTTTCAGACGAGAAATGGATGAGTTCAAAACCCATGTCACTGACCTCGTCAAGGGGAAGTCCGTCTTGCCTGCCCAGATAGAGCCCAACCCGAACAACCTGAAGCGAAAGTCTGAGCAGGTAGATTTGACCGACCCCACCCTCCAATCACAGGTATTCTCCGATGACTATCTTTACTGTGATGACGCTGACTTCATCTCTCTTAGGAGTGGTAGGATTCCAGTAGGCGGAGACTCTACTAGGCTCGAGGACGATACTTCAGATCACGCAAGCGAGCCTGTAGACGACATTAATGGCGGTGCTGAAGCCACCAAGTCTGAAGAGCAGCCAGAGCCGAACGCCGACATAGCTGCTTTACCGTTTTTCATTTCTGATGATGATGATAGAAAATCACAAAAAAATGTAAAAAAGACAAGAACTCGAAAAAGGAATAAAAAGATTGTTGATTCAGATCTTGATCTTTCTGATTGTTCGAAGAAAGCAAGTCCCCGTTCTACAAAAACATTTGCTTCTACTTCTTCTGATCCTCCGATTGTACAGACTAACCCGGAGGATGTACAGATACCTTTTCCGAAAGCACTCTGCTTAGGAAAAGGCGCTAAAAAAGAAAATTCCAAAAAGATTCAGATGAATGATCTGACGAAAGAGATGCTCGAAAAGTTTACGATCCAACTTACTCTTTCGGAAGCCTTGGCTCACATTCCTCTTCTGCAGAAAGGCTTAAAAGAACGAACCACCGTCCGCAGAAAGAAGAGGCAGCGCAATCATTGTTCTGAGATCCATGTTTTGACCAAGGATACATGTTACGCTATTCAGAATCGACTCCCAGCCAAGAGATCAGATACGGGAGCGCCGTATGTCAGATGCGAGATCCTCGATCAGACTTTCGATCAGACTCTATTAGATAGCGGATCTTCGATTAATCTCCTTCCATCTTCCTTACTCGACAAGTTTGAGTTCGGGCCTCTTCGACCAAGCCGAACGGTCTTGCAGTTTGCTGATAGATCAGTCAAGAGGCCTAAGGGTTTAATCGAAGACGTTATCGTCACCATTCAGGGTTTGCAATTCCCCGTGGACTTCGTCGTGTTGGACATGGCGGTCCCTGAATGTGTGTCCGATACCCCGATCATATTAGGACGACCTTTTCTAGCAACAACAAAGGCCGTTTCCGACTATGGTACTGGGAAGGTGTACTTTCGCGTCCAGGGCGAAAGTATACATATAGAGACGATCCAAGACCAGAACTCCAGATCAACTGAATCAGAGAGAGCATCTGATGACGAGCCCGACAGTCATCAAGATTGTGACTTCGTACAAACCGATGATGAGGCCATTTGGGCCGAACCGAGTACCCAATCTTTCATTCCACCTTCAGTTGAAGCTGAAATTCAGATATCTGAGGATGGGAGATTGGAGAGCACAATCCTAGAAGAGAACATCGAGAATCTTGACAGAGACGATTCTGATACTTTTTCAGATCATTCATGCATTCTATATCCCTCCGAGTCAGAAGTGAATACTCAGAGTCATCAGTCATCCGCAGATCATTCCGATTCCGACGATGCTGATTGGCAGTGCTTTGCTGAATTCCTATCACTTCAGACTCCTTTATTAGAGCCTACAACCAGCCTGGAGACCAAATCAAATCAGAACATCCAATAATCTCCAGATCTTTCTGAGTCAGAGCAGGCAGAGCTCATGCACACCGATCTAGTAGCCTACACCCAGGCTCTAATCAAACCTGCCCTCCCTGCCCCTTCTCCCCCTGAACTCAAACCGTTACCTCAAAGCATGAAGTACCGATTCCTTGCGGGTGAATCGAAAATGTTTCCGGTCATCATCTCTTCTAATCTGACCGAAGATCAAGAATCCCGTCTGATGGCGATTCTTGAAAAGAACCGCAAGGCGATCGGGTGGTCAGTAGCCGATCTCCATGGGATTAGTCCGGCTCTCTGCTTCCACCACATCTTTCTTGAGGATGACGCCAAGCCATCTCGTGAGTTTCAGCGTAGGCTGAATCCGAATCTTCGAGAGGTGGTTATGAAGGAAATATCCAAGTGGTGGAGCGCCGACTTTATCTATCCCATTTCCGACTCGAAATGGGTTAGTCCTTTGCATGTGGTACCCAAGAAGACGGGTATCACCACAGTGATCAACGAGGACGGAGAGGAGATCGCTACCCGAGTACCGACTTCTTGGCGCGTCTGCGTGGACTACAGACGCTTAAATCAGGCGACCAAGAAGGATCACTTCCCGCTACCGTTCATCGATCAGATCATCGAACGATTAGCCGGGAAGAGCCATTATTGCTTTCTCGATGGGTACTCGGGATATAACCATGTAGCCATTGCTCCAGAAGACCAAGAAAAGACGACATTCACCTGTCCGTTCGGAACGTATGCTTTCAAACGGATGCCCTTTGGATTATGTAATGCTCCGGCTACATTCCAGAGGTGCATGCTTTCGATATTCGCGGACATGGTGGGAGATATCTTGGAGGTCTTCATGGACGATTTCTCGGTCTATGGCGATGATTTTGATTCTTGCCTTTCTAGCCTAGACCGCGTGCTTCAGAGGTGCACGGAAGTTAACCTCATGCTTTCTTGGGAGAAGAGTCATTTCATGATGACTCAGGGGACGGTCCTTGGTCACGTCATCTCCAACCGGGGCATGGAGGTGGACCCGGCCAAGGTGGATATCATAAAGAAACTCAATCCACCGTCCAATCTGAAACAGCTTCGGTCCTTCCTCGGGCATGTCGGTTTCTACCGATGTTTCATTCGAGACTTCAGCAAAATTGCCCGACCATTGTCTGATCTTCTAGCAAAAGACACCGAGTTTATAGTTGATGATAAGTGTCTTTCGGCTTTCGATACTCTCAAGAATATGGTTGTAGAGGCTCCTGTCCTTCAGCCACCCGATTGGTCTCTCCCATTCGAGATCATGACGGACGCCTCAGATTTTGCCGTTGGGGCTGTGTTGGGACAGAGGAGGGATGGCCTTTCATACGCCATACACTACGCTAACAAGACTTTGGATTCCGCGCAGCGGAATTACACGGTTACAGAGAAAGAGATGCTAGCTGTAGTATTTGCCTTAGACAAATTCAGATCCCACATCTTAGGATCCAAAGTCACAATCTTCACTGATCACACCGCCATCAAGTACTTAATGGATAAGAAGGATTCGAAGCCGCGTCTGACCAGATGGATCCTTCTACTCCAGGAGTTCGACATTGTTATCAAGGATAAGCCTGGAGTCAAGAATGTGGTGGCGGATCACCTCTCCCGACTAGAACTACTCGAGACTTCTGATTTTGATACACCAATCACCGAGACCTTCCCCGATGAGGCGATTCTTGCTGTCGTCTCGCTGCCATGGTATGCCGACATTGTGAACTTTCTTGTTGCTAAGAAAGTCCCACAAGGTTGGTCTAGACAGAGACTTGAGACTTTCCTCACGAAAGCCAAGTCTTACCATTGGGAGGATCCAGTCCTTTATCATGAAGGAGCGGATTCCGTCTGGCGTAGGTGTATTCCTCAGGAGGAATACCAGAGTGTCCTCATGTATTGTCATCGATTAGAAGCTGGAGGACACCATTCAGGGAAGAGGACAGCACAAAAGGTGCTCCAATCCGGCCCTTGGTGGCCTACGCTCGTTGCGGATGCTCATGCATTCGTAAAGAGATGTACTGACTGCCAGAAGATGGGAACTTGTGGACATAAAGACATGATGCCAATGCAGCCGATCCACTTCTGTGAAGTGTTCGATGCATGGGGTATCGACTTTATGGGCCCATTTCCGAAAAGTCAGGGGTTCGAGTATATTCTTTTAGCTGTGGATTATGTGAGTCGTTGGGTGGAGGCTATTCCTGCCCGAGCCGCAGATGCAAACACGGTTTGCAAGTTCCTGAGAAAGCATATCATTACGCGGTTCGGAGTCCCTCGAGTTCTGATCTTAGACGGGGGTAGCCACTTCATCAACGACAAGGTAAGAGCACTTGCTAACGAGTTCGGTATAGACCATCGGGTTGCTACTCCATATCATCCTCAGACGAATGGTCTAGCCGAGGTTTCGAATAGGGAGATCAAGACGATCTTGCAGAAGGTTGTTCACCCAGACCGAAAGGATTGGTCGTAACTTTTGGACTCGGTTCTTTGGGCATATCGAACATCCTTCAAGACTCCATTAGGCACATCTCCCTTTCGGCTCGTTTATGCCAAGCCATGCCACTTACCTGTTGAGATCAAGCACAAATCCTGGTGGGCAGTAAAAGAAGTGATCTTTGGACTAGATGATTTGGGAGATCAGAGGCAGACAGAACTGGCAGCCCTGGAAGAGCTAAGAGATCAAGCCTTCACGAGTAGCATGCATTACAAAGAGCGGATGAAAGAGTGGCATGATGCTCAAATCAGCCACAAGCAGTTTGAGCCGAATCAGAAAGTATGGCTATTCGATGCGAGACTGAAACTATTTCCAGGGAAACTTCAGAGTAAATGGAAAGGCCCTTACATTGTCAGAAAGGTGTACGACAACGGTAGCATCGATATATCTGAGTTGTCATCTGAGTCCACCTTTCGAGTCAACGGTCAGCGATTGAAACCATTTCTCGATCATGATCCACAGACCGTTGAAGTCGCCCCAATCCATTTTGTATGAGATGATCTTTTCACTCTTACACTATGCATCTCATACCTGATTAACCAGATCTTGTATATACTTTCGATTTTATTCTTTCTTCTTTTCGTTTGACTTACACCCTTAGGTTCATCTAGATTTTGCTATACTTAGGATGTGCTTTATCCTAAGTATAGGGGGGTGCAGACACCGTGTTATTGTTTGTATCATCATGTTCAATCACCCTTG
This sequence comes from Ottelia alismoides, assembly GCA_037367405.1. NCBI lineage: Eukaryota > Viridiplantae > Streptophyta > Magnoliopsida > Alismatales > Hydrocharitaceae > Ottelia > Ottelia alismoides. Next base: position 120,305 of record JAZKJV010006075.1, on the reverse strand, counting down.
TTGTTGCCTATACTTAGGGTGTCCTTTACCCTAAGTATAGGGGGGTGATCCCGCTCATATCCCCTCTTGATCGTTTCTGGTTTTTGTATCGTCTACTCTCTCGCTTGTCCCTCATCTTTTGATATTCGTCTCTATACTTAGGGATATTTTACCCTAAGTATAGGGGGGGACAAGCCGAGCTGCTGAGTTGTGTATATTCTCTTGACCTCGATCATCTTCGGTTTTGAGTCTGTTATCCTTGGGATCACCTGATCCTAAGTAGATAGGAGATGATCGACTTCTATTCATTTTATTTCGTTATTCTTTGAGTCATTGTAATATAGGATTCTTTTCACCGATCTATACTTAGCCCGAGTTATGTCTTCCTTTGCCTCTTCTTTGGTCACTATGAGGACATAGTTCACGCTAAGTATAGGGGGTGTCGTATATATATGTTATATATATTTTAGAAGCCATAACTCGTACTTTCTCGTATTTTTAATAATAAGGCTTCTTAAAAGTATGGTGTATTTTTTTAGGTTTTTAAAAGCCGCAAGAAAACTGTAAAAATGTTTTATAAAAAATAGTTTAAAAATTGTAGATAAAAAAAGTTGTAAAATTCTTTGATAAAATCCTTAAAAATTTCAAAAATAAAATCCTCATAAAAATCTTGTATAAAAGCTGTGCAACTTGTATATAAAATTTGTATAAAATCCTTTGTAAAATACACAAAAATTCATGTAAAATTTTTGTAAATGGAATTAATCCACTAACTTTTACAAAAAGACCCCTAAAAATTGAAAAGTTTTAAAATCCAATAAAAATTTGCAAAATTCTTTAAAATCCACTAAAAACATTTATGCCGAAAAATCTACCTCATAAAAACATTGTTGCATTCATTAGCATTTTTCAGAACAAGTTTGATTCTTGAACCGCATGGATCTAAGTCTGAGAGATGGAGCTTGGTTTAGACCTTAATCCACTTAATTCAAGAGGAACTTTATTAGGATCAGGAATTGAGACTCCTCAGGTCTTATAGACTTAATTCTTTGGGTTCCATGAGACCGTGTTCAGAATTCAACTTGAAAGTGCCTAAGTAGGACACCTGGTGTCATCCGTTGAACTCTTCTCCATTTGAATCAATTTGAACTCAAGCACTCTGCACTTAGCTCGACCTGCCTAGGGTTGCGAAGGGCAATCCATTTCGGTAGTGCGTTTCCATCCTTATCTGGTGATGGTGATGTCTAAAAACGGGAGAGATTGGGGTTGAAATAAAGCATCGGATGAGGGAAGGATCTGCTGGAACAATTTTTTCTAAGACCCCAAAAAATGGGCGGAATGAAAAGATGCTATATCCGTCGGGGCACAAAAGACCGATGCAGTGCAACAATCATTACTACCAAAGAAGCCAAATACACCAAATTCCAAAAATGACCACAATGGTCCGAGCTTCAGAAAAGCCTGCATGTCTTTGTGGAGACTTGGCTAAACTGGCCAAGCTTCACCGGAGATGTGATTACACTGATCACACTCCAGTTCTCTTCTCCTTCTTCTACCTTCTCTCTTATTCAATTGTGGACACAGCACGACCTGACCTCAGAAGGAAATACCTCCCTCCTCGAGGACTGAGTTGCTGGATAAGGGCCCAATGGAAGTGTGTAGCTGTATGGGCGGCTTCTTCGCCTCTCTAGAGCGGGAAGAGCTAAAACTTCTCACACACAGTACAAATTGTTTTCAAAGATGAAAAGTTTGCGTGATGGATAAGTGGATCTGAGCTGGCTATTGAGGTGGATCTGGATAAGGATTTGTGGAACTTGAGGGCTGTCGAGGCTTAAATCCTAATTCTAATAGAGTCCCGACACACTATTAATCCAAAGGTCTAAATCCAGGCTCTAAATTTTAAGCAAAGTGACATTCGGTTTAAAGAAACAATCATGTTCTAAGTTCTTTTATTTTCCTTTTTCTTTTTCTTTTTCTTGCACTTATTTATAGAATAAGTGTTTGCTAAGGGACTAGCAAAGGTAAAGTATAGGGGAATGATGAATCCGTGATTCATCGCCTTTATTCTTTCATTTTAGCTAAAATCCTTGGTAAAATGCATGTAAATATCCACTAATTGCATCTAATTAACATTCTAACTACAAATATTAATATTATATATTTAACACTTATTTTCACCAAAATAAAAGAATAAAGAGAAAAAGGAAAATAAAAATAAAAAGAAGGTTGTATATGTAATATACAAACTGATCCTAACCCCGAGACCAGGTCAATATTGACCGGATCGACAAAGAAATAAGTAGGGGGAGATAAGGATCATAACTTATAAAAATATTCAGAAAATAAAGACCTAAAATATAATTTACCCATTTTTCATAATGTAAATACTTCACCTATTTTATTTATCATCAAAATCACATCAAATGAAAACACTTCTTTTACAAAAGTTGTTCACAAAAATATGTAATATTTTATAAAAATATTAGAAAAATATTTCGGCACAAAAATAAAATAACCGCAATGAACCGGAAAAGCCGTAAAAGCCGACTTCCGAGGTTCATATCTATTTATAGAAAACTCCAAAATGACCAAACTCACTTTTAAAATCCGTTTTATATATAATACTATTTATTAAAAAAATTAGAAAAATAATCGGATAAAACTGATGAGTTTCGGCTTTTTGGACCTGTTGTATATATGTACTATGTGTTGAAAATTCCGTGAATTTTAATTAAATAACCGCAACCCGTATTAACTTAATTCTTTTTTCTAAAATCATCTAAAATTCTAAATAAAAATATAAAAATAAAAATAAATTAAAATATCGAAAAAATCTGGAGGCCCGAAGCCGCTACTTTTTTTCGTCCGGGCCTCATAACTCGGCCGTATGAACTCCGAATTGAGCAAACTCTGTCCATAAATTTATATTTTTCAATTATCTACAAAATGACACTAGTTTCGCTAAAATCGGAGTTAATGCGAAAAACGCGGTTTTCGGGGTCCGTATTGGTATATTTGTACAGTAAACTGTAACTTTTATTTAATACATTAACCCTCTATTTTTATAAATAAATAATACTTTAATTATTTAAATTAATTAATTAATTAATTTAATTATTTATAATTTTATCCACACTATTTATTTACTTAATATAATGTATAAGGTATTTATTCTTATACTTAAATATAAGTCTTTTGTCTTTTACCTATTTTGTCTTATTCAATTTATTTTATCTTTGTCACATGTCAGCCTGTCATTGGCCCTCTTTTCTCTCTCTCTCTTCCTTTTTCCTTCTTCTCCCCCAACGACTCTTCTTCTTCCCTCTCCTCTTCTTCTTCCTCCACATCCTTCTTCTTCCTTCCTTCTCCTCCGGCCAACGGCCTAACGCCCCGGCCGTTGGTTGGTACGCCAACCGACACCTCATAGCCGGATTCCCGTCCAGGTACACCTCCTCGCCGGATCCCGTCTAGGTTCGTCGAACCTAGACCTCCTTCTTCCACTATAAATAGCCCCCTTCCCCTCCATCTCCATCATCCGCCATTTCTTTTCTCAAAATCCAGTGAGCTCCGGAGAGAGGTGAGGAGTGACAGTCCTCCGTCCGCCGTCGAGCGAGGAAAGGAAGGTCTGGCGAGATCAGATCGCCGGCGTCGAGCTCCTGCTCCACCGTGCGCAGCCTCCGCGAGCGCGCCACCGCGTCGAGGCTAGGATTCTGGGGCTCTGCTCTAGCTCCATTCCAGGCGCAGCACATCCATCTCCATTCCAGGTTAGGCCTCTCTGTTTCTCAATCCTTCTCTCGTCTCTCTCTATCTCTCTATTTCTGTTCTGTTTCCTTTTTTTCCAATTCTCTATCTTCTCAAGCCATTCCGTTCTTCTCTGTTTCTACCATTCCGAAAATGTTACAAAAGTTCCAGCATTCTGATTTGTCCATCCACTTCCAGCTCTTAGATTATCCTTCATGCCATAGGATATGCGACATAATTTTCGATCACCTCTCTTCTAATCACATATTCAGATTGATCCTAGTGCTCTAGTTATTCCGAGTTCCTCCAGGTCCATAGATCCTAGCTGTTTTACAAAAATTTTGGTAGCATTAGCAATCAACCACCATTTCACTGCCGCCTGGAGTATTGCTGGAGAGATCCTGGAGTTTAAATTTCCACATGCATGATCATTGACAACCAGATTCCATGGAGATTCATACACCTGCGAATGATATAAACTAATAATCATTTGAATTTGTTTGGACGAATGTCAGATCTGTGCAGCGCTTGAATAAAAAAAATCCGAGCTCGCAACCACCTATAGCAACCTCCTGGAGATTCACCTTCAAGCTGGAGATTTAATTGAAACGTCTGCCTAGAGTTGCGGCAGATCTAAGTTGCATATGGAGTCAAACCTTCGCCGTCGTGAGAGTCCGACTTCAAATTCGCCGAACCACCGTTGAATCGAACCAGTGGTTATCTCCTGAACGAAGCTGTCCATCCGTCCGGTTGCGGCGAAATCCAACGCACACAGTAACACCACGCTCCTGCCGCTTAACGTCCTCACGTGCGCGATACGTGAGGGCGTAGATATTTTTGGTGTGTCCTACAAGTTCCATCACGTTGCGAACAGGTTCCCGCACAGGTCCAAAGCTGAAGCCCTCACGTGCTCAATTACGCATTACGAGCGAAACTTTTGCAGACGCGCCCCCGTATTTCTACTATTGACGTACAGATCCGGCGGTTGGTGGAGGCACGTGAAGACAACCTGCAAATTGTGACTTTTGCACACACATCCTCTAGCTTTTGTATTTTTAGTTCACACCTTAGATTTCTCAGACAATCACACTTATACACCTCTTCTATATATGAACCATAAATCCATACCCTATACATATTAAAACACCTTAAAAATGTCAAAATACTTTTAAAATCTAATACAAGTTGTACTTAGTATATTTCATTATATTTTGCATCATTAACCCAAAATAAAACAAAAATCGGATATAAAAAACCAATAAAAAATACAAAATTCATAAAAACTTCAAAAATTCATAACTAATTCAATAAAAATCCCCTAGAAATGCACAACATATCATTTTAAAGGGAATTTCATCTACTTTGTATGAAAATATAATAAAAATATTTCCACATAATTGTCACTCTTAAAAATCACAAAAAACGTCACTGTTTTCAATAAAAATTACATTCTTCACTTTAAAAATTAACCAAATACCATAAAAATCATAAAATTCCTCTAAAAATCCATAAAAACAGTAAAAGTCATTAAAAATATAAAAAGTAAAAAAATAAAATCAAATAAAAAATTAAAACATTTTCTAATAATAAAAAAATCATAAAATAATTAAAAAATACAAAAACAATATAAAATTCGTAAAAATCAAATAAAAATTCAGAAAAATATTAAAAATAAAATAAAAATTAGGAAACCCTTTGCCTAAGTTTTTCTACCGATTCTCCCTAGTTTTAAACAGTTTGCCTCCCTGAGTTCGACACTCCCGTACGAATCACTATACACATTTGTTTAGGAGTATAAATAAAAATAAAAGAGATTAATTAACCTTAATCTTTTATGGTAAAACCCACCTGGTCGATACAACGACCGAAATTCTTCTTTTCTGATTCTTTTGCAGGTTCAGAAGACAGCAGATCAGGTGGTGTTTTTCACCAGGTGAAGGCCCTTGCTAGCGAGTTCGGTATAGACCATCGTGTTGCTACACCTTACCATCCACAGACGAATGGTCTAGCTGAAGTGTCAAACAGGGAGATCAAGACTATATTGCAGAAAGTCGTCCGCCCTGACCGAAAGGATTGGTCACAGCTTTTGGACTCGGTCTTGTGGGCATATAGGACGTCTTTCAAGACACCGTTGGGCACATCTCCCTTTCGCCTCGTATTTGGTAAGCCGTGCCATGTGCCTGTTGAGCTGAGACACAGGTCACTTTGGGCAGTCACTGAAATACTTATGGATCCAGATGGTGTAGGAGACCAGAGGAGGGCAGAGTTAGCAGCCTTGGAGGAGCTTAGAGATACCGCCTTCTCAAACAGCCTACAATATAAGGAGAGAGTGAAGGAGTGGCATGATTCTCACATCAGCCACAAGCATTTTGAGCCTGGACAGAGAGTATGGTTGTTTGATGCGAGGCTTCGTTTATTTCCAGGGAAGCTACAGAGCAAGTGGAAGGGACCCTACTTGGTGATAAAGGTACACGACAACGGTAGCATTGATATATCCGAGTTGTCTTCTGAGAGTACCTTTCGAGTGAACGACCAGCGGCTCAAGCCATTTCTAGATCATGAGCCGCGGGTCGTTGATGTTGCCCCGATTCATTTTGCGTGAGATGTGATCTTTTGACTCACTTCTATTGCATCTCACGCCTGATTTTCACTGATCTTCCGAACTTGTATAGATCCAGATGTCTATATCATCACATTCTTTAGTCTCACATCCCTTTATTCATCCTTTGATTATGCTATACTTAGGGTTTACTTTACCCTAAGTATAGGGGGGGTGTAGGACCTTTGGGTATTTCTTTTGTTTCTTTCTACCCATGTTTTGCTGCCTATACTTAGGGATATTTTACCCTAAGTATAGGGGAAGTAGACCCTGTACATTCTCCACTCGGTTTTCCCTTAGTGTACAGTCTGCTATACTTAGGATTACTTGATCGTAAGTATAGGGGGAAAACCCGAGATCTTTTTGACTTTCTATTTCATTCATTCGTCTTTGTATATAGCCTTCCTTTTCACTTCCCTATGCATAGCACGAGTTATGTCTTCTTCATCGCTCTTGACTCTGAGGACATCGTTCGAGCTAAGTATAGGGGGTGCGTATATATTTCATATATACTTTAGCCATAACTCGTACTTTGTGTGAGTGTGTAAAAAAATAAAATGGCTAAAAACCCTAAAAATCACAAAAATTAAAAATTTTTCATGTACAGAAACATTATTTTATTTGCACATACATAGCTAGTGTACAAATTATTTTTGTAAAAATGATTTCAAAAATCTTTTGTGTAAAGCTTGTGTAAATATTTTCTTATCAAAATTATGTATATAGTACAAAATTTTTCCAAAATATTTTGAAAATCAAAAGTCTGCAAAAATCTTGTGTAAATGTGTGTAAATACTTTTGCAAAACTTGCACTTCATGCATTCATCCATTCATGATTTCAAAACATTTTTCAAAAATTTTGCATGTTTGTAAAAATTTGTGTAAATAGCATCTTTTGTACATATGTATATAGTTTTTCTGTATTATAGTTGACATTTAAACTAGCCTGGAATTAAATTGGGAAATGGAGCTTGATTAAGGTCTTAATCCACCTAATTTCTAAGAGGAACCTTATAGGCTTAGGTTTAAGGCTTTTCAGGTCCATGGTGACTTAATTCTTTAAGTCCACTAGGCTATGATCACATGTCATCTCAATGAGCCTAAGTAGAGCACTTAACAACAACACATGACTCATATGGACAATGGCTTTACTTGGACACCAACACTTAGCACCGAGCTCTCTACGGATGAGGTGGTGAGGAGGCAGTCTTCCTTGACTTGGGGTAGCATATGAGGGTAGTACTTCTAGGCGGAACCTCTCTTCTTCTTTTAGTGAAGGAAGTGCGTCTCAACTTGGTCTGGTTGCCGTGAGGTGATGAATACTCATTCATCACTCTTTATTCTTATATTTTAGCTACAAAAACCTTTGCAAATGCATGTATATAGTTGTAAATAGAAATAATTACCAAAAGCATGCATTGTGTAAAATTCTATAATTAGCATGTTTTTGTGCAAAAATAAAAGAATAAAGATTTAAAAGAAAAAGAGGGAAATATTTAGAATAAATATTGAGCAACCTAACCCAAGGGAGGGCTCAGCATGGGCCTGACCGCATAAAAGCCAAAGTAGAGGGAGATAGGGGCTCATGTGTGTAAATATTTATGTAAATAAATAAAAATATTTTCCTCACAAAAATAGCTTAAAATATGCTTGTAAATATTTGTATATATTTCTAAATATAAAAACAAAAGAAAAAGATAAAAATCAAAAAGGAAACAAAAACACCACTTGTATATAGTCATCATGTACATAGAACCTCCTTTTATATTTATTTAACCTTATAAATAAATAAAAATGATTTCCAAAATTCTTGTAAATATTCTATATTATATAGTGTAAATAAATAAAGTAAAAACAATTAAAACAAAAACAAAATAAAAATAACAAAATTAAAAACACAAAAATATATTGTAAATACACCATGTATATAAATGTATATATGTATTTATTTCACATATGTATATAAATAATAAAAATAAAATAAAAATGTCTTTTTATTCCTCATTTTATAATATAAATAAATAAAATATAAAATGGGAATAAATTTGTATAAAAATAATAATTAAAAATCAAAAATTAAAAACCCTATATAGTGTACATATACCTATATATAGCTATATAATGTAGATACCTTATTTTTATTTCGAAAAATTAATTAAAAATCACTAAAAAAATAGAAAAAAATAAAATAAAAATATTTCATGTTTTAACTTTTTGCTAAATCGACCCCTAGCTACCTTAATTTTCACTTCTAAGATCCAGCCACGTGGCCGATCCCTATTGGCCCCGGGGATGTTAACCGCCCGGTCAACTACCCCCCCCCCCAGGACCACTTCACACGGGTTTTTAGCGGGTAACCCATCTTCTCGGATTTTTAGCGCTTAAACCCGAATCACCCCCACTCAAACCCTGGGTCCGATTTGATCTTGATATACCCGAGACCCTCGCCGGAGCTCCTGCATCGGGATCCGCGCGCTTTCACGCCCTACCCGCGCATGTCTTCCCGGACTCTCCAGCATATAAAGCTTCAGCTCCGCCTCCTCATTGCTCATCTTTGGCCATTCGATTCCACCCCCTGTGAGCTCCAGCGTGCTCGTGAGAGTGACAGCTCGCGTCCTGTAATGTTGAAGCGAGAAGAGGGAGCGTGACCACTGATCCGGCGAAGCTTCGCCGCCTTGATCCGCCACCAGCTGGAGCTCGAGCCTCGGAGGGAGACGCTCCTCAAGGTGAAGACCCAGAGCATCCTTAGCTCATCCCCAGTCTCATCAGCCACCCAGGTAGTCCCTTAGTTCGTTCTTTTCCTTTAATTTCTTGTTACCCCCAAATCGTCGCTCCGCCGTGTTACGCCGATTCCGACCACTCCATAGCACCATCCGACCATCGGGCTTCACCATAGCCATCGCCTCCTTCCCGCGCACCTTCTCCATATCCCCATCCAACCCAGCTCGCACAGGAGCTGGGATTCGAGCTCCACCGTCCCCCCTTCGCCGGAGCTCGCCCACATCGCCTCATCGTTCACCGTCACCCCGCCTAACCGGGTCGAGGCAGTTTGCCCTCGACCCGCGAGCCTCCTGGACTGTTTTGCAGGTTCAAAGAGGGCCATCTGAGGTCCTTCGACATCGATCCAGGAGGCGCAGCTCCGCTGACCTCGCCGGAGCTCCTTAGAGCTCGGCTGGGTCATCGGAGACTCCCATCAGATGCGGAGGCCCATGCCAGACCTTTTCCGATCATCAGCGCCCCGCGAGGAGGTCAGGAGCGTACGCACGAGACCGGCGAACGTCGCCGACGAACTGTTCTTCCTCGACCTTCAGCCGCCGTCCGATCAGCCCTCCCGCTCCAGTTCTTATCTGGACCGTCCGTTCCCGGAGCCGCCTTCACCGTTAGATCTGAGGAGGACCGATCCCAGCTGCCCGATGCGCGAGGGTTAGCCGCAGAGAGCCACCACCGTTTGATCCTCCACGTGGCGGCACCCCCGTCTTCGGATTCGCCCGAGTAGCGAAGCTTTGGAGCGCCCCCTGATCCAGACCGTCCGCAGCACCACGTGGCGTCCATCCAGCGGCCCGCGTTAATAAAGGGTAATTTACCCTTAGGCCCCCTTTGTTATTTTATTTCGCATTTAGTCTTGTAAATACCTAGTGTAGTTGTTTAGTTTTTGGGATATTTGCATAGAGGACCTCGTACTTTATTTTCCTTGCATTTATGCCCCTGTGTGTGGTCTGACACGTGCGTCGACACGTGAGTTTTTGGCTTATTTGCATATCATGCCCCTGTAGTTCTGATTGTTAATGATTGAATGAAAGTTTGTGTTTATTTGCATTTATACCCCTGTGTGTGAAACATTTGAGCATGCACGTGATTTTTTGGGTTATTTGCAGATAAGCCCCTGGGCTTTTGGTACATGTTACCAAATAGCCCTCGGGACTTATTTTCATTACATTTGGGTCCCTGAGTGCCCCAGGCACGCGCGTAGCACGTGTTTTGCTGGGTTAATTGCACCAGACCCCCCAGACTTCCGGGTATTTGCACTTTGGTCCCTGTGCACTGTGCCCCCTCTTTATTTTTGAATAAAATAGCAAATTACCTCCAAATCCAACAAAAATTGGACACATGGCTCCTGCCGCAGTGTAAAATTTTCGAGGATTTTTTAGGACATTTTTGTTTTAATTTGATATTTTTAAAAAATCAAAAACCTCCATTTTCGTTACTGTCTAACTTTAAAAACCCCAAAAAAATAATAAATAGTGTCTAAAAATTACAAAAAAATTGTCTACTGCTTGTTTTGTTGTGTTTGATTTTCTAGCCAATTTTGGCTATTTTTCATTACTGAAAACCACTAAAAATTGAAAAACACTTGAAAACTTATAAAAATTCTAATAAATAAACCAAAAATCCAAAAGTAATAAATTAGGTGCCTAAATTTTCCTTGTTTTATTCTCTTTACAGAAAAATTATCTCCCATCTAATTTGGGGCCTTTAGATATTTTATCTAGGCCCTTTTAGCTTGGCTGGACAGTACCTATTATTTTAGTCACTTTTTGATTTTTAGAAAATTAAATAAATATCAGAAAAATCCCAAAAATTCACCAAAAACACTAAAAATTATAAAACACATAAAAATGTTTTTGTTAGAATTTTTGGTTGATTTTTAGTGCTTTTAATAATTTGTTGAAGTGTATAGTTCCTTAGCTTTTATTATTTTCTTAATACATTAAAAATCCAAAAAATTATAAAATAATTAAAAACCACCAAAAATATTTTCTTATTTTATTTTATTTCCTTTTCGACTACTTCGTAGGCCGCAAGGCCAACCCGTGCTCCTTGTGTTCGACACTGGTCGCTATACCAGGTTAAAGTAATAGCAGGACCGCTATTTCGTATTTTGATTGATTTCATTTATTTGGTGGTCTATTTTTCTTGATCGACACGATCGAGTGACCGAGGTCGCGACGCCCCTCGTAGAGATACCTGATTGCCTTAGTCGCTCGGTCTTCTGTGCCATCAGAATGGCGCCGTTGCCGGGGAGCACGGCTTAGTAGTTTTTATTTTCTTCTCATTTTTGTTCTTCGCGGCTCTTTCAGAGCTCGTAGCTCTTCACGGCTTTTGTCTATATTTTATTTTTATTTTATTTTATTTTCTTTTCTTTTCTTTTTGTTTTGTTTTATTTTGAGTGTTTATTTTATTTTGCATTTTTGCATATATACCCTCATTTTATTTCCATTTATTTTTCTTATCATTATTTGATTATTTTAGTCTGACCACTTGTCTCTGTTTCTTGCGAGGGCCCGAGGACCGCGGAGGCGACTTTCGAGGAGCCGACGCAACCGCAGGACTTGGAGGCGGCTCCCTTCTGTACGGAGCCGTAGGAGAGAGTGAGAGAGAGAGAGTTGAGTGGGAGAGGTTTTATTTTTCTTTTATTTGATCATTATTGTAATAATACAGGTACTCAGACTTGGACTCTTTGGACTCTTTGGATTAGCGGGTCTGTTTCGCCGAGCACCGGTGTGCTCGGGGGACCCTTAGGGGTTTTTCGCGGCTTTCTCGCGGTTTTGGTTTTGTTTTCTTTTTTACTGCCTTTTCCGGTGTTTACGCGGGTTTTATCGAGCCCCTAGATTTAGGATTTTATACTTGCTTGTGTCGTAATTAGTAGGGTCCCCACACCTAATTATCTACCTGTTCCTATAGTGCGCTTAATTGGACCTACTAATAATCGATTAATAAAAATAACTGATTCTTCTCTTTCGTAGCCTACGTGCCGCAGCCTGTCCCGTAAAGCGCATTCTCCTACCCCCGATTTGTCGGGCAGAGGAGGGGTGGGCCAAGACCGGACCCTTTGGCTGGGAGGTCGGAGACCAGTTAGACGGTTCTGCGAGTAGAATTGCTCATCTAGGACTCGGTTTTCACCGTTGCATCATTTAGGGTAGTTTATTTTCAGTCTTTAAATTCTGCGCGGATCACTTGCATGTAGAGTGCTGGAGGCAAGGTACGCATTTCTATCTCAGCATGCATCATTGATTTCATCGCGCATCGGCTTTTTCGTCTTCTCCCCCTGTTTTGGATTAAATAATCAGGAGAACCGAAAAATTCGTTAGGCCTTTGTTTTTATTGAAAAAAATTAAAAAAAAATAATAAAATTGGGACTGCTAAGACTATTGACCCTAAAAGACACTCACCATTAAAAATTTGTCTTGGGGAGAGCAACCCCCTCATTGTTTGGTTTGCTTGCGCGAGAGAGTGACCCGCACCCTAGGTAGAGCCCTCCGGTGCTATTTCTAGCTGACTACCGTCTCTTCTGTGCGGGCCAGTCGGTTGGAGTAGCATCGGGTATCCCAACAGGTCACGTAAGCGCTCTGATAGACTGTTTGTTCACTTAATAAAAACTGACAAGATAATTTGACCGAGCCTTCACGGTCTTCAGCTCGTGTTGCGTTGGTGAACAGAGGGGTTTGCATTTTGATCATAGTTTTTCCAGATCTCATCCGCCCTACTCGACAGATCACGATGATGGGTAGACGCTCTCTTAGGCAGCCTCTGGCTGCACGACTTTCGGGCACGTCTACCCAATCATCTAGGTTGGCCCGTGAGAGCCGAGACCAGTTCTCCGAGCCCGAGTACGATTCCGCCCTATTCCCCCTCGACCCCCTTTCTTTCGGTTCTGAGAGATATGAGCCAGAGGAGAGAATAACAGATTTGACAGCACCTGAGTTTGGCTCATTTGATTTTGCAGACGTCATGGCCGGTAGTTCAGAGGATCGCTCCAGAGCAGAGCACATTGTGATGGACCAGGGAGCGATCAACTCCACCCTGATCGCCTCATTAGAGACAGTGCAGCAGCAGCTGAGGGATCAGGGAGCTTTCATGATTGAGATGAGGAGAGAGTTGGAGCGACTCAAAGCAGAGAGAGATCAGAGCGAGCCTGAGGACGGACCAGATGCAGAGGCACGAGCCGCGGCAGCCGCAGCAGCAGCAGCAGCCGCCGCCGCCGTAGCGGCAGCCGCCGCGGCAGAAGGACCACCGAGACCGATGCGGGAGTTGCATAATCCCGGATCTACACTGATGCATCATTGGGTGGTGGTGCCTGCTATCGTGGGGGACTTTAAGTTCCCCTCGAACACCCTGCAGATGCTTCCCCGTTTTCACGGACTTGCCACCGAGGAGCCCCATCTCCACCTCCAGGAGTTCTTGATGATCTGCAGTACTGTCTACGACCGCCATGTGGACCAGGATACGATTCGGATGATGGCCTTCCCCTTCTCCCTAGCAGATAGAGCAGCCACCTGGCTGAAGCATTTGGGGAAGTTTGTTTACACCTGGGAGCAGCTCCGCACCGAGTACTTGAACAAGTACTATCCACTCGGGCGGACCAATGCAGCGAGGGCCCTGATCAGCAACTTCTCCATGCTCCCCAACGAGCAATTCCATGAGGCATGGGAGAGGTTCCGTGAGCTCACAGATCGATGCCCGCACCATGATATCTCGAAGCCGAACCTTGTGCAGAGCTTCTTCAGCGGGCTGACACCAGAGCACCAGGGCTTGGTGAACGCGTCTTGTGGCGGGTCCTATTTCGCCAAGGATCACGACCAGGTCTGGGCCATCTACGAGGAGATGACCGAAAACTATATGGTGATGTCCCAGACCCGGTTGTATACACAGGGCAGACCCCAGCAGCAGCCAGGACCCGTGCAGTACCAGAGGATAACACGGGTCGATGCCGGTCCATCCAGTTCATCCGCAGTTGCAGCAGCACAGGCAGAGTCGTCCGCTGCGGATATGGGTATCATCAGCGAGAAGTTAGACCGTATGGAGCTGATCGAGAAGAAGCAGTGCCATGGCATCACTCAGATGGAGCAGATGGCACAGACTCTGAGCGACATGAAGACCCAGCTCATGTGTCTCCAGGAGGCACAGACGGCTTCCCATCCCCATCTTCAGTCGCGAGGCGATACCGGCGGCAGCAGCAGCTCGTCCCAGCGCTCCAGCTCCTTTCAGCAGCCTAGACAGGTTCACCTTGTACAGGCGGAGCCGTACCAGCAGCAGCAGCCCTCTTACCAGTCCCCACCATTTCCAGACTTGCAGATGGTGGTATACCAGCCGGATCAGCCTCTGGCCGTACTCCCGCCAGCCCAGTTCGATGCAGAGCCGTTGATGGATGTCAACGAGATTTGGTATGACCGTCCCCAGCCTGGGATCCGACGAGACCATCCCAGATTCAGGTGGGGGAGTGGAGGTACCCAGCCCCAGCAGCAGTCATCCGGTCAGGGAGGGCAGTATAGCCAGCAGAGGGATCACCAGCAGCAGCAGCCCCCAGCCTACCAGCCACACCAGCAGTCGTCCTTCGTTCCTCGTCCCTATCAGCAGCAGGGACAGTCTTGGAGACGTGAGCAGCAGGCTCACCAGCCACACCAGCAACAGCATCCTTCCTCCTACCCCTCTCAGCAGCAGCAGCACCAGTTCCAGCAGCCTCATTACCAGAGAGGCTACCCGTCGGGCTCCCATGAGAGCCCCGCCTTGGACGACGTAGCCCGCCTCCTCACGGACCAGCAGGCTACCTTTAGACGGGAGATGGACGAGTTCCTCCAGGAGATGCGGGACCTGATGAGAGGGAAGGCCGCCATCTCTGCACAGATAGAGCCGAATCTGAATAGCCTGAAGAGGAAATCTGAGCAGGTAGCTTACACTGAGCATGCCACTCCTAGTGATCCATTTGTTGATACATCTTCGGATCTGTTTGATGCTGATTTTGTTGCACTTAGGAGCGGTAGGACACCAGCAGGCGGCGGCGCCTCATCTGAGCTACACCACGAGGACACATCCGGGGCGCCAGATCAGGAGGAGGAGAGCGGTACTGAGGCCGCACACGATGATGATGGTGGTACTGATGCCACCAAAGATGCTGATTCCACCGGCGGTACTGAGGCCGCCGCTTCACCAGTTCGAGGAGGTGGTACTGACGCCACCAGAGTAGCCGACCCAGCACGCGGTACTGAGGCCGCGAGATGTCTAGCAGAGCCAGCCCGTGGTGGTACTGAGGCCACCGGTGTTCATTTTGAGAGAGATGTTGTTTTTCCTTCAGTTGATGTATCTCAGAACACTGTTGTGAATAAAGGAAAAGGTTTAGTTTCTTCTGATCCCACTGTGGTGATTGATGTATGTGCGGATCCGACCGTCGAGCCGTCTAGACCTCTTCCTAGTCCTTCATCTGAGAAGGACCCTGTGATCCCCTTCCCCAGAGCCCTTCAGATGGGGAAGGGGAAGAAAAGAGAAAAAGACCCAAAAAAGAGAGAGCAGGAGGAGTTCAGCCAGAGCATGATCGACAGATTTCACATACAGCTGACCCTTCAGGAGGCTTGGCAGCACATCCCCCTTCTTCATCGATCTTTGAGAGATAGGACTACCGTCAGGAGAAGGAGGAGGAACCATCATTCAGAGATACATGTGCTGACGAAAGCCACGTGCTTCGCGATCCAGAACCGTCTGCCGGCCAAGAGGCCAGATTCAGGAGCCCCGTATGTCAGATGTCAGATTAGTGAGCAGAGGTTCGACCGGACTCTATTGGATAGCGGATCGTCTATCAACCTCCTTCCGGCAGCCCTTCTCGACCGCTTCGAGTTGGGCACTCTTAGACAGAGCAGGACAGTCCTTCAGTTTGCTGATCGATCTGTCAAGAGGCCGAAGAGGTTGTTGCGAGACGTTATCGTCACTATTCAAGGCCTGCAATTCCCCGTGGACTTCGTAGTGTTGGACATGGAGATCCATGATTCAGTGGCCGATACCCCCATCATCCTCGGTCGTCCGTTCTTGGACACAGCCAAGGCGGTGACTGATCATGATAGCGGGAAGGTATACTTTCGCGTCGAGGGCGAGAGTGTACAAATAGAGACGGTCGAGGACTACAGAGCCAGAGAGAGAGCATGCTCAGAGACCAGCACAGATACAGAGCAGCTGACAGATGCCGGGCTAGACATCCACCAGGACTGTGATTTTGTGATCACAGATGATGAGGCAGCATGGGCAGACCCTTCAGCACAGGCCATCCTCTCATTTCCAGACACCACTGATGCAAATATGACAGCAGAGGAGAGCTTGGAGAGCACAACCCTGGTCCAGGATACTACAGAGGCAACAGAGCCGGTTCTCGACCGCGACACGGTTTCTAGTGATGGTGGTACTGAGGCCACCTTGTGTGACGGTGGAATTGATGCCACCTTGTTTGATGCAGATCCTTCGGATTCAGAGTCTGATTGGGCAGATTGTGATGACCAGATGCCAGACCTGAGTCCACCTGAGCCTACAGATGAGGAGGAGGTAGAGGCAGAGCAGATCAGAGACAGCACAGTTGAGCAGCCTCCTCCAGATCCAGTTTGCGAGAGCTCGTATTCTTTCTCCCAGGCAGATTTGGCAGATTTAGCAGCATTCACGCACCTTCTTCCGAGGCCGGATTTGCCAGCACCCAACAGTCCAGAGCTGAAGCCGCTCCCTACTTCGCTGAAGTATCGGTTCCTTGCGGGTGAACCTGAGATGTACCCAGTCATCATCTCCGCCGATCTGACTGGAGAGCAGGAATCCCGTTTGATGGGGGTTCTTGAAAAAAACCGCAAGGCAATCGGATGGAGCGTAGCAGATCTCCATGGGATTAGTCCAGCAGTGTGCTCCCACCATATCTATCTCGAGGAGGGGGCGAAGCCGTCGCGTGAGTTCCAGCGGCGACTGAACACCAACCTGAGAGAGGTTGTGATGAAGGAAATATCAAAATGGTGGAGTGCAGATTTCATTTATCCCATTTCCGACTCCAAGTGGGTCAGCCCCTTGCATGTGGTGCCCAAGAAGACGGGCATCACGACTGTGACCAATGAGTCGGGAGAGGAGATTGCTACACGAGTACCCACCTCTTGGAGGGTCTGTGTTGACGACAGGAGACTCAACCAGGCCACCAAGAAGGACCATTTCCCCTGCCTTTTATTGACCAGATCATTGAGAGACTGGCAGGGAAGAGCCATTATTGCTTCCTGGATGGGTACTCGGGCTACAACCAGGTGGCCATCGCTCCTGAGGATCAGGAGAAGACCACCTTTACCTGTCCCTTCGGTACATATGCCTTTCGACGCATGCCATTTGGGCTATGCAATGCCCCTGTGACTTTTCAGAGGTGCATGCTGTCGATCTTTTCGGACATGGTAGGGGAGTGTTTGGAGGTCTTCATGGACGATTTCTCGGTCTATGGCGACGGATTCGACTCCTGTCTTGACTGACTAGACCGAGTATTCCAACGATGTATTGAGTACCATTTGGTTCTATCTTGGGAGAAGAGTCACTTCATGGTGACTCAAGGGACGGTGCTTGGCCATATCATCTCCAACAGGGGCATGGAGGTTGATCGGCCAAGGTTGATGTCATTAGAAAACTCGCACCGCCGTCCAATTTGAGGCAGCTACGGTCATTCCTGGGGCATGTTAGTTTTTATCGGAGATTTATTCAGGATTTCAGCAGGATTGCCCGTCCGTTGACTGACCTCTTGACGAAAGATACCGAGTTCCTTATCGATGACAAGTGTCTTTCGTCCTTTGCGACTCTCCAGCAGTGTGTGATTGAGGCTCCTATCCTCCAGCCGCCTGATTGGTCTCTCCCATTCGAGATCATGACGGATGCCTCTGATTTTGCCGTGGGGCCGTGCTGGGACAGAGGAGGGATGGAGTCCCGTTTGCTATCCACTACGCTAGCCGCACATTGGATTCCGCGCAGCGGAATTACACGGTCACAGAGAAGGAGATGCTAGCCGTAGTGTTCGCCCTAGATAAGTTTCGATCTTATATCATTGGATCTAGAGTGACCTTGTACACAGATCACACCGCCATCAGGTACCTCATGGCAAAGAAGGATGCCAAGGCCAGACTTACTAGATGGATCCTTCTACTCCAGGAGTTCGACATTGAGATCAAGGATAAGCCTGGAGTCAAGAATGTGGTGGCGGATCAACTCTCCCGTATAGAGCAGCCTGAGGAGTCTGAGCAGATAGATCCCATTTGTGAGACCTTCCCAGATGAGGCGATCCTTGCTATCACCTCACTCCCGTGGTATGCCGATATTGTGAACTTTCTCGTTGTTGGGAAAGTCCCACAAGATTGGCCCAGGCAAAGGCTTGAGACCTTCCTTGCGAAGGCCAAGTCCTACCACTGGGAGGATCCCATCCTTTACCACGAAGGAGGGGATAGCGTCTGGCGTCGGTGTATTCCTCAGGAGGAACACCATAGCGTCCTCACTTACTGCCACAAGCTTGAGGCAAAGGATGGGATCGCTTCTGGCGTCGGTGTATTCCTCAGGAAGAGCACCATAGCGTCCTTACTTATTGCCACAAGCTTGAGGCAGGAGGACATCATTCTGGGAGGAGAACGGCACAGAAAGTGCTCCAATCCAGCTTGTGGTGGCCTACCCTCTTCAAGGACTCTGATGAGTTCGTGAAGAGGTGTACTGACTGTCAGAGGATGGGCACTTGTGGACAGCGTGATATGATGTTGATGCAGCCCATTCACTTCTGTGAGGTTTTTGACGCATGGGGCATCGATTTCATGGGTCCATTCCCTAAGAGTCAGGGATTTGAGTACATTCTGTTGGCCGTAGATTATGTTAGTCGTTGGGTTGAGGCTATCCCCGCCCGAGCCGCTGATGCGAGGACAGTTTGCAGATTTTTGAGGAAGCACATCATCACACGGTTCGGGGTTCCACGAGTTCTGATTTCTGATGGGGGGTCTCATTTCATCAACGACCAGGTGAAGGCCCTTGCTAGCGAGTTCGGTATAGACCATCGTGTTGCTACACCTTACCATCCACAGACGAATGGTCTAGCCGAGGTGTCGAATAGGGAGATCAAGACTATACTGCAGAAAGTCGTCCGCCCTGACCGAAAGGATTGGTCACAGCTCTTGAACTCGGTCTTGTGGGCATATAGGACGTCTTTCAAGACACCATTGGGCACATCTCCCTTTCGCCTCGTATATGGCAAGCCGTGCCATTTGCCTGTTGAGTTGAGGCATAGGTCACTATGGGCAGTTACTGACATTCTGATGGATCCAGATGGTGTAGGAGACCAGAGGAGGGCAGAGTTAGCAGCCTTGGAGGAGCTTAGAGATACAACTTTCTCAAACAACCTACAGTATAAGTAGAGAGTGAAGGAGTGGCATGATTCTCGTATCAGCCACAAACATTTTGAGATTGGACAGAAAGTATGGTTGTTTGATGCGAGGCTACGTTTATTTCCAGGGAAGCTACAAAGCAAGTGGAAGGGACCCTACTTGGTCAAGAAGATACACGACAACGGAAGCATTGACATATCTGAGTTGTCTTCTGAGAGTACCTTTCGAGTGAACGGCCAGCGGCTCAAGCCATTTCTAGATCATGAGCCGCGGGTCGCTGATCTTGCCCCTATTCATTTTGCGTGAGATGTGGTCTTTGACTCACATCTAATGCATCTCACGCCTGAGTTTCACTGATCTTCCGCCTTGTATAGATCCAGATGTCCATATCATTACATTCTTTAGTCCCACATCCCTTTCTTCATCTTGTGATTATGCTATACTTAGGGTGTACTTTACCCTAAGTATAGGGGGGATATGAGACCTTCGGGTATTTCTTTTATTTCTGTCTACCCCTGTTTTGCTGCCTATACTTAGGGATATTTCACCCTAAGTATAGGAAGGGTAGATGATGTCTCGGCCTGAGCACTCGGGTATAAGGTACTAAATAGGTCATTGTGACCCAAGTGATCAAGCGCGGATAATCAAGAAAAATATACCACTAAATAATAGATAAAATCAATCAAAATATGAAATAGCGGTCCTGCTATTGGATTAACCTGGTATAGCGACCAGGGTCGAACTCAAGGAGCAGGGGTTGGCCTTTCGGCCTACGAAGTAGTAAAAAGGAATAAAATGAAAGAATAAAATATTTTTAGTGGTTTTTAATTATTTTATATTTTTTTGGATTTTTTAATGTTTTAAGAAAATAAGAAAAGTAAACAAGCACACACTTCAACAAATTATTAAATGCACTAAAAATCAATCAAAAATTCCAACAAAAATATTTTTGTGTGTTTTATAATTTTTAGTGTTTTTGGTGAATTTTTGAGAATTTTCTGATCTTTATTTAATTTTATAAAAATCAAAAAGTGGCTGAAATCAAAGGTACTATCCAGCCGAGCTCAAAAGGCCAAGATAAAATATCTAAAGCCCCCAAATGAGCTGGGAGGTAATTTTCCTGTAAAGAGAATCAAACAAGGAAAATTTAGGTACCAATTTTATTATTTTTGGATTTTTGGTTTAATTACTAGAATTTTTGTAAGTTTTTAAGTGTTTTTCAATTTTTAGTGGTTTTCAGTAATGAAAAATAGCCAAAATTGGCTAGAAAATCAAACACAACAAAATGGGCAATAGACAATTTTTTTGTAATTTTTAGACACTATTGAATATTTTTTTGTGATTTTTAAAGTTAGACAGTAGCAAAATTAAAGGTTTTTGAATTTTTAAAAATATCAAATGAAAACAAAAGTGTCCTCAAAAATCCTCGAAAATTTTACACCATGGCAGGAGCCATGTGTCCAATTTTCATTTTCGTTGGATTTGGAGGTAATTTGCTATTTTATTCAAAAATAAAGAGAGGGCACTGTGCACAGGGACCAAAGTGCAAATACCCAAGAGCCTGGGGGGTCTGGTGCAATTTACCCAGCAAAACACGCGCCACGCGCGTGCCTGGGGCACTCAGGGACCCAAATGCAATGAAAATAAGTCCCGAGGACTTATTGGTAACAGGTACCAAAAGCCTAGGGTCTTATTCGCAAAATACCCAAAATATCACGCACATGTCGAAATAAATCACGCACAGGGGTATAAATGCAAATAAGTAAAAACTTTCATTCAACTATTAACATCCAGAACAACAGGGCATAAGATGCAAATATCCCAACAAACCACGTGACGAAGCACGTGTCAGACCATGTACAGGGGTATATCAGCAAATAAAAACAAGCGCACGGGTTTCTATGCAAAAATACCAAAACTTAAACAACTACGCTAAGTATTTACAAGACTAAAAGCGAAACAAAATAACTAAGAGGGCCTAAGGGTAAATTACCCTTTATTACTCGGAGCGGCTGGATGGAGGGCACGTGGCGCATCCGACGGTGGTGAACAACGGCCTCTCTACAGCTGGGCTCCCCGGGATGATCCGACGCTCGAGGTCAAGCCACGTGGCGTGATCAACGGTGGTGGCTCGTTGTGGCTTAACCCACGAGCATCGAGCGGCTGGGATCGCCTCTCCAAAGATCTGGCGGTGCAGGTGCCTCCTGAGATGGACGGTCTGGATCAGAACTGGAGGGCTGAGGCGATCGGACGGCGACGGAGGGTGCTGGAAGAACAGGTCGCCGGCGAGACTCGCCGGCCTCTGGCGTGCGCTAGACTCCTCCTGGAAGCACTCTGAAGGTCGGAGAAGAAACGTGGTGTGCTCCCGCGTCTGCCGGTAGGCTCCGATGATCCAGCTGAGCTCCGAGGAGCTCGGGCGAGGTCGGCGGAGCTGAGCCTCCTGGCTGGATGATGAAGGACCTCAGATGTCCTTCGTTTGACCTGCAAAACGATCCAGAAGACTCGCGGGTCGAGGGCAAACTGCCTCGACCCGGTTAGGCGAGGTGACGGTGGTTAATGGGTCGAAATGGTGAGCTCCGGCGAAGGGGGTAGACGGAGGAGCTCGGCTCCCAGCTCCTGTGCGAGCTGGGTTGGATGGAGGGGTGAAGAAGGTGCGTCGCAGGGAGGCGGATGCGATGGTCGATTCCGATGATCGAATGGAGTGATGGGATGGTCGGAATCAGCTAGAGACGACGGCGGTACGAATTGGGCGTAAATGGAAATCAGGGAAAAATAAAGACCTACAAGGTTACCTGGGCGGACGAAGAGACTGGGGAGGAGCTGGGGAAGCTCCTGGTCGTTGCCTCGAGGAGCGTCTCCCTCCGAGGCTCGGTGCTCACGCGGGTGGCGGAGCAGCGGCGGCGTAGCTCGCCGGATCGATGGGTTCTCTTCCTCCCCTCGCTTCGACAGGCTCGGACGCGAGCTGTCACTCTCGCGCACTCTCTGGAGCTCACAAGTGAAGGATTCGAATGGCCAAAGATGGAGAAATGAGGTGGCGGAGCGACGGCTATATATGGCTAGGGGTCCGGCTAAGAGAGGTCCGGGCAAGCTTGGAAGCGCGCGGATCCCGAGGATGCGGCTCCGGTGAGGATGTCGGATGTATCATTAAGGATTCAGACCCGGGGTTTAGGTGGTAGGCACTCGGGTTTAGCGGGGAAAAATCCGAGAAGTTGGGGACCCGCTAAGGACCCGAGTGGAGTGGTCCGGGGGGGGGGGGTAGTTGACCGAGCGATCAACATCCCCAGGACCCAATAGAAACAGGCCACGTGGCTGGATTTTGAAGTTAAAATTAAGGGTAGCTAGGGGCCGATTTAGCAAAAACTCAAAACATGAAATATTTTTATTTTATTTTTTTCTATTTTTTTTATTTTTAATAATTTTTTCGAAATAAAAATAAGGTATGTACACTATATGTACTATATAGGTATATGTACACTATTATGGTTTTTAATTTTTGATTTTTAATTATTATTTTTATGCAAATTTATTCCTATTTTATATTTTATTTATTTTCATTATAAAATAAGGAATAAAAAGGTATTTTTATTTTATTTTTATTATTTATATACATAGGTAAAATAAATACATATATACACTTATGTACATGGTATATGTACAATCTATTTTTGTGTTTTTAATTTTTGCTATTTTTATTTGATTTTTGTTTTGATTGTTTTTATTTTATTTATTTACACTATATAATAAAGAATATTTACAAAAACTATAAAGATTAATTTTATTTATTTATAGGGCTAAATAAATATGTAGGTGAGTCTATGCACAATGTGAAAGTGATATTTTTGTTCTTTTTGATTTTCATATTTTTATCTTTTGTTTTTTATATTTATAAATATAGACACCAATTTACAAGCCTATTTTTGGTGAGGAAAATACCTTTATTTTATTTACATAAGTATGTACACACATGAGCCCCTATCTCCCTCTACTTTGGCTTTTATGCGGTCAGGCCCATGCTGAGCCCTCCCTTGGGTTAGGTTGCTCAATTTTTATTCTAAATATTTCCCTCTTTTTCTTTTTAATCTTTATTCTTTTATTTTTGCACAAAAACATGCTAATTATAGGTTTTTACACAATGCGTGCTTTTGGTAATTATTCCTATTTACACATATCTACATGTATTTGCAAAGGTTTTTGTAGCTAAAATATAAGAATAAAGAGTGATGAATGAGTATTCATCACCCTCCTATACTTAACTTTGCTAGTCCCTTAGCAAACACTTATTTGAAAAAGAAGTGGAAAAGAAAGAAAGAAAAAGAAAAAGGGGATATACATGGATCAAGGTTGATTATTAAACTTGCCTTCATTAAATTGGGGTATGGAGCTCGATCAGATCTTTGGATTATTAATGTGTCGGAACCTTATTTGGCCCTAAGTTTAAAACTCAACAGCCTCTAAGTTCCACTAATCTATAACCAAGACTCCTCAATGCTCCAGATCAGAACATGTCATCAATCACAAACCCTGAAGACCATGAATCTTTTCTTGTCCTGTAAAAGTGAAGTCTAAGCTCTCCACCTCAGAAATGGCAACTTGACAACCCTCCCTAACAAGGTAACTCTATGACCTCAATCTGGCCACTCTTTCCTTGAGGAGAGGGGTATTCCCTTCTAAGTTCAAGTTCAACCGGCTCAAGAAGAGGAGGAAGAAGAGAATGGGTCAAGGCCAGTGTAGCCAAGTACCCTTGGGAGCTTGACCAGTGTAGCCAAGTCTCCCTGCTGCAAGCTACAACAGGTGGATCATGAAACTCAAGCTTTGCTTATTGCACTCTATATACATACTCCGGTGGGATTATCATTTTCTATCAGACCCACCACTTTTTTGGAGTTTTTTTTTGCACATTTTTTTAAGTGCATCTGTACAACATATACATGTGCAGCATATATACAAGGAGTTTTTCCTCTTGAGCCAGTAGACTATCCCTCTTTTGAAGCTTTATTGCAACCCACAACTCCCGTCGTTAGACCTCATGGCAACCAGACCAAGTTGAGACACACTTCCTTCACTAAAAGAAGAAGAGAGGTTCCGCCTAGAAGTACTACCCTCATATGCTACCCCAAGTCAAGGAAGTCTGCCTCCTCACCACCTCATCCGTGGAGAGCTCGGTGCATAGTGCTGGTGTCCAAGTAAAGCCATTGTCTATATGAGTCATGTGTTGTTGTTAAGTGCTCTACTTAGGCTCATTGAGATGAAATGTGATCATAGCCTAGTGGACTCAAAGAATTAAGTCACCATGGACCTGAAAATCCTTAAACCTAAGCCCTATAAGGTTCCTCTTAGAAGTTAGGTGGATTAAGATCTTAATCAAGCTCCATTTCTCAATTTGATTCCAGGCTAGTTTAAATGTCAACTATCATCCAGGAAAACTATATACAAATGTACAAAAGATGCTTATTTACACAATTTTTTACAAACATGCAAAATTTTTGAAAAATATTTTGAAATCGTGAATGGATGATGCATGAAGTGCAAGTTTTGCAAAAAGATATTTACACACATTTACACAAGATTTTTGCAAACTTTTGATTTTCAAAATATTTTGGAAAAATTTTGTACTATATACATAGTTTTGATACCAAAAATATTTACACAAACTTTACACAAAAGATTTTTGAAATCATTTTTACAAAAATAATTTGTACACTAGCTATTTATGTGCAAATAAAAGAATGTTTATGTACATGAAAATTTTTTAATTTTTGTGATTTTTAGCCATTTTATTTATTAACACACTCACACAAAGTACGAGTTATGGCTAAAGTATATATGGAATATATACACACCCCCCTATACTTAGCTCGAACGATGTCCTCAGAGTCAAGAGCGATGAAGAAGACATAACTCGTACTAGGTATAGGGACGTGAAAAGAAGGGCTATATACAAAGAGGAAGAATGAAATAGAAAAGTCAAGAGGGTCTCGGGTCTTCCCCCTATACTTAGGATTAAATAATCCTAAGTATAGCAGGCTGTATACTAAGGGAAAACCGAGTGGAGAATGTACAGGGTCTACCCCTCCTATACTTAGGGTGAAATATCCCTAAGTATAGGCAGCAAAACAGGGGTAGACAGAAACAAAAGAAATACCCAAACGGTCTCACATCCCCCTTATACTTAGGGTAAAGTGCACCCTAAGTATAGCATGATCACAAGATGAAGAAAGGGGTGTGGGACTAAAGAATGTAGTGATATGGACATCTAGATCTATACAAGGCGGAGGAACAGTGAAACTCAGGCGTGAGATGCATTAGATGTGAGTCAAAGACCGCATCTCACGTAAAATGAATAGGGGCAAGATCAGCGACCCACGGCTCATGATCTAAAAATGGCTTGAGCCGCTGGCCGTTCACTCGAAAGGTACTCTCAGAAGACAACTCAGATATATCGATGCTACCGTTGTCGTGTACCTTTCTGACCAAGTAGGGTCCCTTCCATTTGCTCTGTAGCTTCCCTGGAAATAAACGTAGCCTCGCATCAAACAACCATACTCTCTGTCCAATCTCAAAATGCTTGTGGCTGATATGAGAATCATGCCACTCCTTCACTTTCTCCTTATAATGTAGGCTGTTTGAGAATGCTGTATCTCTAAGCTCCTCCAGGGCTGCCAACTCTGCCCTCCTCTGGTCTCCCATACCATTTGGATCCATAAGAATATCTGTAACTGCCCAAAGTGACTTGTGCCTCAGCTCAACAGGTAAATGGCACGGCTTGCCATATACGAGGCGAAAGGGAGATGTGCCCAATGGTGTCTTGAAAGACGTCCTATATGCCCACAAGACCGAGTCCAAAAGCTGTGACCAATCCTTTCGGTCAGGGCGGACTACTTTCTGCAATATAGTCTTGATCTCCCTATTCGACACCTCGGCTAGACCATTCGTCTGTGGATGGTAAGGTGTAGCAACACGATGGTCTATACCGAACTCGCTAGCAAGGGCCTTCACCTGGTCATTGATGAAATGAGACCCCCCATCAGAAATCAAAACTTGTGGAACCCCGAACCGCGTGATGATGTGCTTCCTCAAAAATCTGCAAACTGTCCTCGCATCAGCGGCTCGGGCGGGGATAGCCTCAACCCAACGACTAACATAGTCTACGGCCAATAGAATGTACTCAAATCCCTGACTCTTAGGGAATGGACCCATGAAATCGATGCCCCATGCGTCAAAAACCTCACAGAAGTGAATGGGATGCATCGGCATCATATCACGCTGTCCACAAGTGCCCATCCTCTGACAGTCAGTACACCTCTTCACGAACTCATCTGAGTCCTTGAAGAGGGTAGGCCACCACAAGCCGGACTGGAGCACTTTCTGTGCCGTTCTCCTCCCAGAATGATGTCCTCCTGCCTCAAGCTTGTGGAAGTAAGTGAGGACGCTATGGTGTTCCTCCTGAGGAATACACCGACGCCAGACGCTATCCCCTCCTTTGTGGTAAAGGATGGGATCCTCCCAATGGTAGGACTTGGCCTTCGCAAGGAAGGTCTCAAGCCTCTGCCTGGGCCAATCTTGTGGGACTTTCCCAGCAATAAGAAAGTTCACAATATCGGCGTACCACGGGAGTGAGGCGATAGCAAGGATCGCCTCATCTGGGAAGGTATCTCGAATGGGATCAATCTGCTCAGACTCCTCAGGCTGCTCTAAACGGGAGAGATGATCCGCCACCACGTTCTTGACTCCAGGCTTATCCTTGATCTCAATGTCGAACTCCTGGAGTAGAAGGATCCATCTAGTAAGTCTGGCCTTGGCATCCTTCTTTGCCATGAGGTACCTGATGGCGGTGTGATCTGTGTACAAAGTCACTCTAGATCCAATGATATAAGATCGAAACTTATCTAGGGCGAACACTACGGCTAGCATCTCCTTCTCTGTGACCGTATAATTCCGCTGGGCGGAATCCAATGTGCGGCTAGCGTAGTGAATGGCAAATGGAACTCCATCCCTCCTCTGTCCCAGCACTGCCCCTACGGCAAAATCGGAGGCATCCGTCATGATCTCGAATGGGAGAGACCAATCAGGCGGCTGGAGGACAGGAGCCTCAATCACACACTGTTGGAGAGTCGCAAAGGACGAAAGACACTTGTCATCGATAAGGAACTCGATGTCTTTCGTCAAGAGGTCAGTCAACGGCCGGGCAATCCTGCTGAAATCCTGAATAAATCTCCTATAAAATCCAACGTGCCCCAGGAATGACCATAGCTGCCTCAAATTGGACGGCGGTGCGAGTTTTCTAATGACATCAACCTTGGCCGGATCCACCTCCATGCCCCTATTGGAGATGATGTGGCCAAGCACCGTCCCTTGAGTCACCATGAAGTGACTCTTCTCCCAAGATAGAACCAAATGGTACTCAATACATCGCTGGAGTACTCGGTCTAGGTAGTCAAGACAGGAGTCGAATCCGTCGCCGTAGACCGAGAAATCGTCCATGAAGACCTCCAAACACTCCCCTACCATGTCCGAAAAGATCGACAGCATGCACCTCTGAAAAGTCGCAGGGGCATTGCAAAGCCCAAATGGCATGCGTCGAAAGGCATATGTACCGAAGGGACAGGTAAAGGTGGTCTTCTCCTGATCCTCAGGAGCGATGGCCACCTGGTTGTAGCCTGAGTACCCATCCAGGAAGCAATAATGGCTCTTCCCTGCCAGTCTCTCAATGATCTGGTCAATAAAAGGCAGGGGGAAATGGTCCTTCTTGGTGGCCTGGTTGAGTCTCCTGTAGTCAACACAGACCCTCCAAGAGGTGGGTACTCGTGTAGCAATCTCCTCTCCCGACTCACTGATCACAGTCGTGATGCCCGTCTTCTTGGGCACCACATGCAAGGGGCTAACCCACTTGGAGTCGGAAATGGGATAAATAAAATCTGCACTCCACCATTTTGATATTTCCTTCATCACGACCTCTCTCAGGTTGGGGTTTAGTCGCCGCTGGAACTCACGCGACGGCTTCGCCCCCTCCTCGAGATAGATATGGTGGGAGCACACTGATGGACTAATCCCATGGAGATCTGCTACGCTCCATCCGATTGCCTTGCGGTTCTTTTCAAGAACCCCCATCAAACGGGATTCCTGCTCTCCAGTCAGATCGGCGGAGATGATGACTGGGTACATCTCATGCTCGCCCGCAAGGAACCGATACTTCAGCGAAGTAGGGATCGGCTTTAGCTCTGGATAGCTAGGCACTGGCAAATCTGGCTGCAGAAGGAAATGTGTCAATGCTGCTAAGTCTGCCAAATCTGCCTGGGAGAAAGAAAGCGAACTCTCGCAAACTGGATCTGGAGAAGGCTGCTCGACTGTGCTGTCTCTGATCTGCTCTGCATCTACCTCCTCCTCATCTGTCGGCTCGGGTGGACTCAAGTCTGGCATCTGATCATCACAATCTGCCCAATCAGACTCTGAATCCGAGGGATCTGCATCAAATAAGGTGGCATCAGTACCACCGAAACACGAGGTGGCCTCAGCACCACCATCACTGAAAACCGTGTCGCAGTCAAGAACCGGCTCTGCTGCCTCTGTGGTATCCTGGACCAGGGTTGTGCTCTCCAGACTCTCCTCTGCTATCATCTTGGCATCAGCTGTGTCTGAAAATGAGAGGATGGCCTGTGCTGCAGGATCTGCCCATGCTGCCTCATCATCTGTGATCACAAAATCACAGTCCTGGTGGATGTCTGGCTCGGCGTCTATCAGCTGCTCTGAATCTGTACTGGCCTCTGAGCGTGCTCTCTCTCTGGCTCTGTAGTCCTCGACCGTCTCTATTTGTAAACCCTAAACCCTAAACCCTAAACCGCTATCATGATCAGTCACCGCCTTGGCTGTGGCCAAGAACGGACGACCGAGGATGATGGGGGTATCGGCCACTGAATCAGGGATCTCCATGTCCAACACTACGAAGTCCACGGGGAATTGCAGGCCCTGAATCGTGACGATAACATCTCGCAACAACCCCTTCGGCCTCTTGACAGATCGATCAGCAAACTGAAGGACTGTCCTGCTCTGTCTAAGAGTGCCCAACTCGAAGCGGTCGAGAAGGACTGCCGGAAGGAGGTTGATCGACGATCCGCTATCCAATAGAGTCCGGTCGAACCTCTGCTCACTAATCTGGCATCTGACATACGGGGCCCCTGAATCTGGCCTCTTGGCCGGCAGACGGTTCTGGATCGCGAAACACGTGGCTTTCGTCAGCACATGAATCTCTGAAGTGTGGTTCCTCCTCCTGACTGTGGTCCTGTCTCTCAAAGATCGCTGAAGAAGGGGGATGTGCTGCAAAGCCTCCTGGAGGGTCAGCTGGATGTGAAATCTGTCGATCATGCTCTGGCTGAATTCCTCCTGCTCTCTCTTTTTTGGGTCTTTTTCTTTTTTCTTCCCCTTCCCCATCTGAAGGGCTCTAGGAAAGGGGATCACAGGGTCCTTCGCAGATGAAGGACTAGGAAAAGGCCTAGACGGCTCGACGGCCGGATCCGCACATACATCAAGCACCACAGTGGGACCAGAAGAAACTAAACCTTTTCCTTTATTCACAACATTGTTCTGAGATACATGAGAATGAGGAAAAACATCTGATCTCTCTACACAAACACCGGTGGCCTCAGTACCACCACGGGCTGGCTCTGCTACTGGACGTCTCGCGGCCTCAGTACCGCGGGCTGGCTCGGCTACTCTGGTGGCATCAGCACCACCTCCTCGAACTGGTGAAGCGGTGGCCTCAGTACCGCCGGTGGAATCAGCATCCTTGGTGGCATCAGTACCACCATCATCAGGTGCGGCCTCAGTACCGCTCTCCTCCTCCTCCTCATCTGGCGCCCTGGGTGGATCCTCGAGTCGTCGCTCAGATGAGGCACCGCCTGCTGGTGCTCTACCGCTCCTAAGTGTAACAAAATCAGCATCAAACAGATCTGAAGACATATCATCAAATGGATCACTAAGAGTGGCGTGTTCAGTGGAAACTACCTGCTCAGATTTCCTCTTCAGGTTGTTCGGATTCGGCTCTATTTGTGCAGGAATGGCGGCCTTCCCTCTCACAAGGTCCCGCATCTCCTGGCGGAACTCGTCCATCTCCCGTCTGAAGGTAGCCTGCTGGTCCGTAAGGAGGCGGGCTATGTCATCCAAGGCGGGGCTCTCATGGGAGCCCGACGGGTAGCCTCTCTGGTGCTGAGGCTGCTGGAACTGGTGCTGCTGGTAAGAGGGGTAGGAGGAAGGATGCTGCTGCTGGTGTGGTGGGTGAGCCTGCTGCTCACATCTCCAAGACTGTCCCTGCTGCTGATAGGGACGAGGAACGAAGGACGACGACTGATATGGCTGGTGGGCTGGGGGCTGCTGCTGCGGCTGGTGATCTCTCTGCTGGCCATACTGCCCTCCCTGACCGGATGACTGCTGCTGGGGCTGGGTACCTCCACTCCCCCACCTGAATCCGGGATGGTCTCGTCGGATCCCAGGCTGGGGGCGGTCATACCAAATCCCGTTGACATCCATCAACGGCTCTGCATCGTAGGGGGCTGGCAGGAGTACTGCCAGAGGCTGATCCGGCTGGTATACCACCATCTGCAGGTTTGGAGATGGTGGGGACTGGTAAGAGGGCTGCTGCTGCTGGTACGGCTCCGCCTGTACAAGGTGAACCTGTCTTGGCTGCTGAAAGGTGCTGGAGCGCTGGAACGAGCTGCTGCTGCCGCCGGTGTCGCCTCGCGACTGAAGACGGGGCTGGGAAGCCGTCTGTGCCTCCTGGAGACACATGAGCTGGGTCTTCATGTCGCTCAGAGTCTGTGCCATCTGTTCCATCTGCGTGATGCTCTGGCACTGCTTCTTCTAGATCAGCTCCATCCGGTCCAACTTCTCGCTGATGATGCCCATATCCGCAGCGGACGACTCTGCCTGTGCTGCTGCAACTGCGGATGAACTGGATGGACCGGCGTCGACCCGTGCTATCCTCTGGTACTGCACGGGTCCTGGCTGCTGCTGGGGTCTCCCCTGTGTGTACAACCGGGTCTGGGACATCACCATGTAATTCTCGGCCATCTCCTCGTAGATGGCCCAGACCTGGTCGTGGTCCTTGGCGAAATAGGACCCGCCGCAAGAAGCATTCACCAGGCCCTGGAGCTCTGGTGTCAACCCGCTGAAGAAGCTCTGAACAAGGTTCGGCTTCGAGATGTCGTGGTGCGGGCATCGGTCTGTGAGCTCTCGAAACCTCTCCCATGCCTCGTGGAATTGCTCATTGGGGAGCATGGAGAAGTTGCTGATCAGGGCCCTCGCTGCATTCGTTCGCCCGAGTGGATAGTACTTATTCAAGTACTCGGTGCGGAGCTGCTCCCAGGTGTAAACAAACTTCCCCAGATGCTTCAGCCATGTGGCTGCTCTGTCTGCTAGTGAGAAGGGGAAGGCGATCATCCTGATCGTGTCCTGGTCCACCTGACGGTCGTGGACAGTGCTGCATATCATCAAGAACTCCTGGAGGTGGAGATGGGGCTCCTCTGTCGCGAGTCCGTGGAAGCGGGGGAGTAGCTGCAAAGTTTTCGGGGGGAACTTGAAGTCCCCCACGATCACTGGAAGTACTACCCAGTGGTGCGTCAGCGTCGATCCGGGGTTGTGTAACTCCCGCATCGGTCTCGGCGGTCCTCCGGCCGCGGCTGCGGCGGCTGCTGCATCCGCATCATCTGGGATCCTCGGTCCCTCTCTCCTCTGCTCTCGTTCTGCTCTCATCTGCTCCATCTCTCTCCTCATATCGATCATGAATGCTCCCTGATCCCTCAGCTGCTGTTGGACGGTCTCTAACGAGGCGATCAGGGTGGAGTTGATCGCTCCCTGATCCAATACGAAATGCTCAGGCTGACGGGAACGATCCTCAGAACTGCCGGCCATGATGTCTGCAAAATCAAATGAGCCCAACTCAGGTGCTGTCAAATCTGCTAATCTCTCCTCGGGCTCATGTCGCTCAGGTCCGAAAGAAAGGGGGTCGAGGGGGAACAGGGCGGAGTCGTACTTGGGCTCGGAGAGCTGGTCTCAGCTCTCGCGGGCCAACCTAGATGATCGTGTAGACGTGCCCGAAAGCGGTGCAGCCAGAGGCTGCCTAAGAGAGCGTCTACCCATCATCTTGATCTGGCGAGTAGTGTGGATGAGATCTGGAGAAACTATGATCACAATGCAAACCCCCGGTTCACCAACGCAACGCGAGCTGAAGACCGTGAAAGTTCGGTCAAATTATCTTGTCAATTTTATTAGGTGAACACACAAGATATCAGAGCGCTTACGTGACCTGTTAGGATACCCGATGCTACCCCAACCGACTGTCCCGCACGGAAGAGTCGGTAATCGGTCGGGAATATCACCGGAGGGCTCTACCTAGGGTGCGGGTCACTCTCTCGCGCAATCAAACCATACAATGAGGGGGTTGCTCTCCCCAAGACAAATTTTTATGGTGAGTGTCTTTTAGGGTCAATAGTTTTATCCAGTCCCAATTTTATGATTTTTCTTTTTAATATTTTTCAAATAGAAAACAAACGCCTAACGAATTTTTCAGTTCTCCTGATTATTTAGTCCAAAACAGGAGGGAGAAGTCGAAAAAGCCGATGCACGATGAAATTAATGATGCATGCTGAGTCAGAAATGCGTACCTTGCCTCCAGCACTCTACATGCAAGTGATCCGCGCAGAATTTAAAGACAGAAAAGTAAACTACCCTAAATGATGCAGCGGGAAAAACCGAGTCCTAGATGAGCAATTTCTACTCGCAGAACCGTCTAATCGGTCACCGACCTCCAAGCCAAAGGGTCCGGTCTTGGCCCACCCCTCCTCTGCCCGACAAATCGGGGGTAGGAGAAAGCGCTTTACAGGGTGAGCTGCGTCACGTAGGCTACGAAGGAGATGAGTCGATTATTTTTATTAATTGATTATTAGTGAGTCCAATTAAGCGTGCTATAGGAGCAAGAAGATAATTAGGTGTGGGGACCCTACTAATTATGGCACAAGCAAGAGAAAATCCTAAGTCTAGGGGCTCGATGAAAAACCGCGTAAACACCGGAAAAGGCAGAAAAAATGAAAAGAAAACAAAACCGCGTAAAAAGCCACGAAAAACTCCTAAGGGTCCCCCGAGCACACCGGTGCTCGGCGAAACAGACCCGCTAAGTGTTCAAGAGTCCACAAATGTCCGGTCTGAGTCCCTGTATTATTACATAATAATAATCAAATAAAAGTAAAAAGTCTATCTAATCCTCTCCCACTCCACTCTCTCTCTTGCTCTCTCCTGCGGCTCTGTACAGAAGGGAGCCGCCTCCAAGTTCCTCGGTTGCATCGGCTTCTCGAAATCGGCCGCCTCGGTCCTCGGGCCCTCGTAAGAAAAAGAGATGAGTGGTCAGACCAATAAAAATAAAAAGAAAATAAATGAAACTGAAAATGAGGTATATATGCAAAAATACAAAATAAAATAAACACTCAAAATAAATCAAAAACAAAAATAAAAGAAAATAAAAATAAAACAAAACAAAACAAAAATAGAATATAAGCAAAAGCCGCGAAAAAGCCGCGAGCTCTGAAAGAGCCGCGAAAAGCCGCGAAAAAAATTAAAATAAAAGGAAAACTACTAAGCCATGCTCCCCGACAACGGCGCCATTCTGATGTCTCGGCCTAAGCACTCGGGTATAAGGTACTAAATAGGTCGTTGTGACCCAAGCGATCAAGCGCGAACAATCAAGAAAAATAGACCACTAAATAATAGACAAAATCAATCAAAATACGAAATAGCGGTCCTGTTATTGGATTAACCTGGTATAGCGACCAGGGTCGAACTCAAGGAGCACGGGTTGGCCTTTCGGCCTACGAAGTAGTAAAAAGGAATAAAATGAAAGAACAAAATATTTTTAGTGGTTTTTAATTATTTTATATTTTTTGGATTTTTTAATGTATTAAGAAAATAAGAAAAGTAAACAAGCACACACTTCAACAAATTATTAAATGCACTAAAAATCAATCAAAAATTCCAACAAAAATATTTTTATGTGTTTTATAATTTTTAGTGTTTTTGGTGAATTTTTGAGAATTTTCTGATCTTTATTTAATTTTCTAAAAATCAAAAAGTGGCTGAAATCAAAGGTACTATCCAGCCGAGCTCAAAAGGCCTAGATAAAATATCTAAAGCCCCCAAATGAGCTGGGAGGTAATTTTCCTATAAAGAGAATTAAACAAGGAAAATTTAGGTACCAATTTTGTTATTTTTGGATTTTTGGTTTAATTACTAGAATTTTTATAAGTTTTTAAGTGTTTTTCAATTTTTAGTGGTTTTCAGTAATGAAAAATAGCCAAAATTAGCTAGAAAATCAAACACAACAAAATGAGCAATAGACAATTTTTTTTGTAATTTTTAGACACTATTTAATATTTTTTTGTGATTTTTAAAGTTAGATAGTAGCAAAATTAAAGGTTTTTGAATTTTTAAAAATATCAAATGAAAACAAAAGTGTCCTAAAAAATCCTCGAAAATTTTACACATGGCAGGAGCCATGTGTCCAATTTTCATTGGATTTGGAGGTAATTTGCTATTTTATTCAAAAATAAAGAGAGGGCACTGTGCACAGGGACCAAAGTGCAAATACCCAAGAGCCTGGGGGGTCTGGTGCAATTTACCCAGCAAAACACGTGCCACACACGTGCCTGGGGCACTCAGGGACCCAAATGCAATGAAAATAAGTCCCGAGGACTTATTGGTAACATGTACCAAAAGCCAGGGTCTTATTCGCAAAATACCCAAAATATCACGCACATGTCGAAATAAATCACGCACAGGGGTATAAATGCAAATAAGTAAAAACTTTCATTCAACTGTTAACATCCAGAACAACAGGGCATAAGATGCAAATATCCCAACAAACCACGTGACGAAGCACGTGTCAGACCATGTACAGGGGCATATCAGCAAATAAAAACAAGCGCACGGGTTTCTATGCAAAAATACCAAAACTTAAACAACTACGCTAAGTATTTACAAGACTAAAAGCGAAACAAAATAACTAAGAGGGCCTAAGGGTAAATTAGCCTTTATTACTCGGAGCGGCTGGATGGAGGGCACGTGGCGCATCCGACGGTGGTGAACAGCGGCCTTTCTACAGCTGGGCTCCCCGGGATGATCCGATGCTCGAGGTCAAGCCACGTGGCGTGATCAACGGTGGTGGCTCGCTGTGGCTTAACCCACGAGCATCGGGCGGCTGGGATCGCCTCTCCAAAGATCTCGCGGTGCAGGTGCCTCCTGAGATGGACGGTCTGGATCAGAACTGGAGGGCCGAGGCGATCGGACGGCGACGGAGGGTGATGGAAGAACAGGTCGCCGGCGAGACTCGCCGGCCTCTGGCGTGCGCTAGACTCCTCCTGGAAGCACTCTGAAGGTCGGAGAAGAAACGTGGTGTGCTCCCGCGTCTGCCGGTAGGCTCCGATGATCCAGCCGAGCTCCGAGGAGCTCGGGCGAGGTCAGCGGAGCTGAGCCTCCTGGTTGGATGACGAAGTACCTCAGATGTCCTTCGTTTGACTTGCAAAACGATCTAGAAGACTCGCGGGTCGAGGGCAAACTGCCTCGACCCGGTTAGGCGAGGTGACAATGGTTAATGGGTCGAAATGGCGAGCTCCGGCGAAGGGGGTAGACGGAGGAGCTCGGCTCCCAGCTCCTGTGTGAGCTGGGTTGGATGGAGGGGTGAAGAAGGTGCGTCGCAGGGAGGCGGATGCGATGGTCGATTCCGATGATCGAACGGAGTGATGGGATGGTCGGAATCAGCTATAGACGGCGGCGGTACGAATTGGGCGTAAATGGAAATCTGGGAAAAATAAAGACATACAAGGTTACCTGGGTGGACGAAGAGACTGGGGAGGAGCTGGGGAAGCTCCTGGTCGTTGCCTCGAGGAGCGTCTCCCTCCGAGGCTCGGTGCTCACGCGGGTGGCGGAGCAGCGGCGGCGTAGCTCGCCGGATCGCTGGGTTCTCTTCCTCCCCTCGCTTCGACAGGCTCGGACGCGAGTTGTCACTCTCGCGCACTCTCTGGAGCTCACAGGTGAAGGATTCGAATGGCCAAAGATGGAGAAATGAGGTGGCGGAGCGACAGCTATATATGGCTAGGGGTCCGGCTAAGAGAGGTCCGGGCAAGCTTGGAAGCGCGCGGATCCCGAGGATGCGGCTCCGGCGAGGATGTCGGATGTATCATTAAAGATTCGGACCCGGGGTTTAGGTGGTAGGCACTCGGGTTTAGCGGGGAAAAATCCGAGAAGTTGGGGACCCGCTAAGGACCCGAGTGGAGTGGTCCTGGGGGGGGGGGGGGTAGTTGACCGGGCGGTCAACATCCCCAGGACCCAGTAGAAACAGGCCACGTGGCTGGATTTTGAAGTTAAAATTAAGGGTAGCTAGGGGCCGATTTAGCAAAAACTCAAAACATGAAATATTTTTATTTTATTTTTTTCTATTTTTTTGTGATTTTTAATAATTTTTTCGAAATAAAAATAATGTATGTACACTATATGTACTATATAGGTATATGTACACTATTAGGGTTTTTAATTTTTGATTTTTAATTATTATTTTTATGCAAATTTATTCCTATTTTATATTTTATTTATTTTCATTATAAAATAAGGAATAAAAAGGTATTTTTATTTTATTTTTATTATTTATATACATAGGTAAAATAAATACATATATACACTTATGTACATGGTATATGTACAATCTATTTTTGTGTTTTTAATTTTTGCTATTTTTATTTGATTTTTGTTTTGATTGTTTTTATTTTATTTATTTACACTATATAATAAAGAATATTTACAAAAACTATAAAGATTAATTTTATTTACTTATAGGGCTAAATAAATATGTAGGTGAGTCTATGCACAATGTGAAAGTGATATTTTTGTTCTTTTTGATTTTCATATTTTTATCTTTTGTTTTTTATATTTATAAATATAGACACCAATTTACAAGCCTATTTTTGGTGAGGAAAATACCTTTATTTTATTTACATAAGTATGTACACACATTAGCCCCTATCTCCCTCTACTTTGGCTTTTATGCGGTCAGGCCCATGCTGAGCCCTCCCTTGGGTTAGGTTGCTCAATATTTATTCTAAATATTTCCCTCTTTTTCTTTTTAATCTTTATTCTTTTATTTTTGCACAAAAACATGCTAATTATAGGTTTTTACACAATGCATGCTTTTGGTAATTATTCCTATTTACACATATCTACATGTATTTGCAAAGGTTTTTGTAGCTAAAATATAAGAATAAAGAGTGATGAATGAGTATTCATCAGTAGACCCTGTACATTCTCCACTCGGTTTTTCCCTTAGTATACAGCCTGCTATACTTAGGATTACTTGATCCTAAGTATAGGGGGAAGACCCGAGACCCTCTTGACTTTATATTTTCATTTATTCGTCTTTGTATATAGCCTTCCTTTTCACTTCCCTATACCTAGCACGAGTTATGTCTTCTTCATCGCTCTTGACTCTGAGGACATCGTTCGAGCTAAGTATGGGGGGGTGTGTATATATTTCATATATACTCTAGCCATAACTCGTACTTTGAATGAGTGTGTTAATAAATAAAATGGCTAAAAATCACAAAAATTAAAAATTTTTCATTTGCACATAAATAGCTAGTGTACAAATTATTTTTTGTAAAAATGATTTCAAAAGTCTTTTGTGTAAAGTTTGTGTAAATATTTTCTTATCAAAATTATGTATATGGTACAAAATTTTTCCAAAATGTTTTGAAAATCAAAAGTTTGCAAAAATCATGTGTAAATTTGTGTAAATATCTTTTTGCAAAAACTTGCACTTCATGCATCATCTATTCATGATTTCAAAACATTTTTCAAAAATTTTGCATGTTTGTAAACTTTGTGTAAATAGCATCTTTTTGTACATATGTATATAGTTTTCCTGGATGATAGTTGACATTTAAACTAGCCTGGAATCAAATTGAGAAATGGAGCTTGATTAAGATCTTAATCCACCTAATTTCTAAGAGGAATCTTATAGGGCTTAGGTTTAAGGCTTTTCAGGTCCATGGTGACTTAATTCGTTGAGTCCACTAGGCTATGATCACATGTCATCTCAATGAGCCTAAGTAGAGCACTTAACAACAACATATGACTCATATAGATTATGGCTTTACTTGGACACCAGCACTATGCACCGAGCTCTCTACGGATGAGATGGTGAGGAGGCAGTCTTCCTTGACTTGGGGTAGCATATGAGGGTAGTACTTCTAGGCGGAACCTCTCTTCTTCTTTTAGTGAAGGAAGTGCGTCTCAACTTGATCTGGTTGCCATGAGGTCTAACGACGGGAGTTGTGGGTTGCAATAAAGCTTCAAAAGAGGGATAGTCTACTGGCTCAAGAGGAAAAACTCCTTGTATATATGCTGCACATGTATATGTTGTATAGATGCACTTGAAAAAAAAGTGCAAAAAGAAAATAACTCCAAAAAAGTGGTGGGTCTGAGAGAAAATGATAATCCCACTGGAGTAGGTATATAGAGTGCAATAAGCAAAGCTTGGTTTCATGATCCACCTGATGTAGCTTGCAGCAGGGAGACTTGGCTACACTGGTCAAGCTCCCGAGGGTACTTGGCTACACTGGCCTTGACCCATTCTCTTCTTCCTCCTCTTCTTGAGCCGGTTGAACTTGAACTTAGAAGGGAATACCCCGCTCCTCGAGGAAAGAGTGGCCACATTGAGGACATAGAGTTACCTTGTTGGGGAGGGTTGTCAAGTTGCCATTTCTGAGGTGGAGAGCTTAAACCTCACATTCACAGGACAAGAAAAGATTCATGGTCTTCAGGGTTTGTGATTGATGACTTGTTCTGATCTAGAGCATTGAGGAGTCTTGGTTATAGAATAGTGGAACTTAGAGGCTGTTGAGTTTTAGACTTAAGTCCAAATAAGGTTCCGACACATTAATAATCCAAAGATCTGATCGAGCTCCATACCTTAATTTAATGAAGGCAAGTTTAATAATCAGCCTTGATCCATGTACATTCTCTTTTTCTTTTTCTTTATTTCTTTTTCACTTCTTTTTCAAAATAAGTGTTTGCTAAGGGACTAGCAAAGTTAAGTATAGGGGGGTGATGAATACTCATTCATCACTCTTTATTCTTATATTTTAGCTACAAAAACCTTTGCAAATGCATGTATATAGTTGTAAATAGAAATAATTACCAAAAGCACGCATTGTGTAAAATTCTATAATTAGCATGTTTTTGTGCAAAAATAAAAGAATAAAGATTTAAAAGAAAAAGAGGGAAATATTTAGAATAAATATTGAGCAACCTAACCCAAGGGAGGGCTCAGCATGGGCCTGACCGCATAAAAGCCAAAGTAGAGGGAGATAGGGGCTCATGTGTGTAAATATTTATGTAAATAAATAAAAATATTTTCCTCACAAAAATAGCTTAAAATATGCTTGTAAATATTTGTATATATTTCTAAATATAAAAACAAAAGAAAAAGATAAAAATCAAAAAGGAAACAAAAACACCACTTGTATATAGTCATCATGTACATACAACCTCCTTTTATATTTATTTAACCTTATAAATAAATAAAAATGATTTCCAAAATTCTTGTAATTATTCTATATTATATAGTGTAAATAAATAAAGTAAAAACAATTAAAACAAAAACAAAATAAAAATAACAAAATTAAAAACACAAAAATATATTGTAAATACACCATGTATATAAATGTATATATGTATTTATTTCACATATGTATATAAATAATAAAAATAAAATAAAAATATCTTTTTATTCCTCATTTTATAATATAAATAAATAAAATATAAAATGGGAATAAAATTGTATAAAAATAATAATTAAAAATCAAAAATTAAAAACCCTATATAGTGTACATATACCTATATATAGCTATATAATGTAGATACCTTATTTTTATTTCGAAAAATTAATTAAAAATCACTAAAAAATAGAAAAAAATTAAATAAAAATATTTCATGTTTTAACTTTTTGCTAAATCGACCCCTAGCTACCTTAATTTTCACTTCTAAGATCCAGCCACGTGGCCGATCCCTATTAGCCCTGGGGATGTTGACCGCCCGGTCAACTACCCCCCCCCCCCAGGACCACTTCACACGGGTTTTTAGCGGGTAACCCATCTTCTCGGATTTTTAGCGCTTAAACCCGAATCACCCCCACTCAAACCCTGGGTCCGATTTGATCTTGATATACCCGAGACCCTCGCCGGAGCTCCTGCATCGGGATCCGCGCGCTTCCACGCCCTACCCACGCCTGTCTTCCCGGACTCTCCAGCATATAAAGCTTCAGCTCCGCCTCCTCATTGCTCATCTTTGGCCATTCGATTCCACCCCCTGTGAGCTCCAGCGTGCTCGTGAGAGTGACAGCTCGCGTCCTGTGCTGTTGAAGCGAGGAGAGGGAGCGTGACCACTGATCCCGATGAAGCTTCGCCGCCTTGCTCCGCCACCAGCTGGAGCTCGAGCCTCGGAGGGAGACGCTCCTCGAGGCGAAGACCCAGAGCATCCTTAGCTCATCCCCAGTCTCATCATCCACCCAGGTAGTCCCTTAGTTCGTTCTTTTCCTTTAATTTCTAGTTACCCCCAAATCGCCGCTCCGCCGTGTTACGTCGATTCCGACCACTCCATAGCACCATCCGACCATCGGGCTTCACCATAGCCATCGCCTCCTTCCCGCGCACCTTCTCCATATCCCCATCCAACCCAGCTCGCACAGGAGCTGGGATTCGAGCTCCACCGTCCCCCCTTCGCCGGAGCTCGCCCACTTGGCCTCATCGTTCACCGTCACCCCGCCTAACCGGGTCGAGGCAGTTTGCCCTCGACCCGCGAGCCTCCTGGACTGTTTTGCAGGTTCAAAGAGGGCCATCTGAGGTCCTTCGACATCGAGCCAGGAGGCGCAGCTCCGCTGACCTCCCCGGAGCTCCTTAGAGCTCGGCCAGGTCATCGGAGACTCCCATCAGACGCGGAGGCCCACGCCAGACCTTTTCCGATCACCAGCGCCCCGCGAGGAGGTCAGGAGCGCATGCACGAGACCGGCGAACGTCACCGGCGAACTGTTCTTCCTCGACCTTCGACCGCCGTCCGATCAGCCCTCCCGCTCCAGTTCTTATCTGGACCGTCCGTTCCCGGAGCCGCCTTCACCGTTAGATCTGAGGAGGACCGATCCCAGCCGCCCGATGCACGAGGGTTAGCCGCAGAGAGCCAGCACCGTTTGATCCTCCACGTGGCGGCACACCCGTCGTCGGATTCGCCCGAGTAGCGAAGCTTTGGAGCGTCCCCTGATCCAGACCGTCCGCAGCACCACGTGGCGTCCATCCAGCGGCCCACATTAATAAAGGGTAATTTACCCTTAGGCCCCCTTTGTTATTTTATTTCGCATTTAGTCTTGTAAATACCTAGTGTAGTTGTTTAGTTTTTGGGATATTTGCATGGAGGACCCCGTACTTTATTTTCCTTGCATTTATGCCCCTGTGTGTGGTCTGACACGTGCGTCGACACGTGAGTTTTTGGCTTATTTGCATATCATGCCCTTGTAGTTCTGATTGTTAATGATTGAATGAAAGTTTGTGTTTATTTGCATTTATACCCCTGTGCGTGAAACATTTGAGCATGCGCGTGATTTTTTGGGTTATTTGCAGATAAGCCCCTGGGCTTTTGGTACCTGTTACCAAATAGCCCTCGGGACTTATTTTCATTACATTTGGGTCCCTGAGTGCCCCAGGCACGCGCGTAGCACTTGTTTTGCTGGGTTAATTGCACCAGACCCCCCAGACTTCCGGGTATTTGCACTTTGGTCCCTGTGCACTGTGCCCCCTCTTTATTTTTGAATAAAATAGCAAATTACCTCCAAATCCAACGAAAATTGGACATATGGCTCCTGCCATAGTGTAAAATTTTCGAGGATTTTTGAGGACATTTTTGTTTTAATTTGATATTTTTAAAAAATCAAAAACCTCCATTTTCGTTACTGCCTAACTTTAAAAACCCTAAAAAAATATTAAATAGTGTCTAAAAATTACAAAAAAATTGTCTACTGCTTGTTTTGTTGTGTTTGATTTTCTAGCCAATTTTGGCTATTTTTCATTACTGAAAACCACTAAAAATTGAAAAACACTTGAAAACTTACAAAATTCTAATAATTAAACCAAAAATCCAAAAGTAATAAATTATGTGCTTAAATTTTCCTTGTTTTATTCTTTTTACAGGAAAATTACCTCCCAACTAATTTGGGGCTTTAGATATTTTATCTAGGCCCTTTTAGCTCGGCTGGACAGTACCTACTGTTTTAATCACTTTTTGATTTTTAGAAAATTAAATAAATATCAGAAAAATCCCAAAAATTCACTAAAAATACTAAAAATTATAAAACACATAAAAATATTTTTGTTAGAATTTTTGGTTGATTTTTAGTGCTTTTAATAATTTGTTGAAGTGTATAGTTCCTTAGCTTTTATTATTTTCTTAATACATTAAAAATCCAAAAAAAATTATAAAATAAATAAAAACCACCAAAAATATTTTCTTATTTTATTTTATTTCCTTTTCGACTACTTCGTAGGCCGCAAGGCCAACCCGTGCTCCTTGTGTTCGACCCTGGTCGCTATACTAGGTTAAATTAATAGCAGGACCGCTATTTCGTATTTTGATTGATTTCATTTATTTGGTGGTCTATTTTTCTTGATCGACACGATCGAGTGACCGAGGTCGCGATGACCCTCGTAGAGATACCTGATTGCCTTAGTCGCTCGATCT
This sequence comes from Ottelia alismoides, assembly GCA_037367405.1. Lineage (NCBI taxonomy): Eukaryota > Viridiplantae > Streptophyta > Magnoliopsida > Alismatales > Hydrocharitaceae > Ottelia > Ottelia alismoides. Next base: position 77,054 of record JAZKJV010006075.1, on the reverse strand, counting down.
TCCGTGCCATCATGAGGTCTAACGATGGGAGTTGTGGGTTGCAATAAAGCTTCAAAAGAGGGATAGTCTACTGGCTCAAGAGGAAAAACTCCTTGTATATATGCTGCACATGTATATGTTGTATAGATGCACTTGAAAAAAATGCAAAAAGAAAATAACTCCAAAAAAGTGGTGGGTCTGAGAGAAAATGATAATCCCACCGGAGTATGTATATAGAGTGCAATAAGCAAAGCTTGAGATTCATGATCCACCTTATGTAGCTTGCTGCAGGGAGACTTGGCTACACTGGTCAAGCTCCCAAGGATACATGGCTACACTGGCCATGGTCCATTCTCTTCTTCCTCCTCTTCTTGAGCCGGTTGAACTTGAACTTAGAAGGGAATACCCCGCTCCTCGAGGAAAGAGTGGCCAGACTGAGGTCATAGAGTTACCTTGTTGGGGAGGGTTGTCAAGTTGCCATTTCTGAGGTGGAGAGCTTATACTTCACATTCACAGGACAAGGAAAGATTCATGGTCTTCAGGGTTTGTGTTTGATGACTTGTTCTGATCTGGAGCATTGAGGAGTCTTGATTAGAGATTAGTGGAACTTAGAGGCTGTTGAGTTTTAAGCTTAAGTCCAAATAAGGTTCCGACACATTAATAATCCAATGATCTGATCGAGCTCCATACCTCAATTTAATGAAGGCAGGTTTAATAATCAACCTTGATCCATGTACATTCTTCTCTTTTTCTTTTTCTTTCTTCTTTTTCACTATTTTTTCAAATAAGTGTTTGCTAAGGGACTAGCAAAGTTAAGTATAAAGGGGTGATGAATACTCATTCATCACTCTTTATTCTTATATTTTAGCTACAAAAACCTTTGCAAATGCATGCATATATTTGTAAATATAAATAATTACCAAAAGCATGCATGGTGTAAAAAGTAATAATTAGCATGTTTTTGTGCAAAAATAAAAGAATAAAGATTAAAAAGAAAAAGAGGAAATATTTAGAATAAATATTGAGCAACCTAACCCAAGGGAGGGCTCAGCATGGGCCTGATCGCATAAAGCCAAAGTAGAGGGAGATAGGAGCTCATGTGTGTAAATATATTTGTAAATATAATAAAAATATTTTCCTCTAAAAAATAGAATAAAATGGCTTGTATATATTGTGTATATATCTGTAATTATAAAAATCAAAACAAAAATAAAAAAATTAAAAAGAAAACAAAAAAACACTCCACTTGTGCATATCCACCATGTACATACAACCACTCCTATATTTATTTCACCCTATAAATGAATAAATTAAAATTCCAAAAATTTTGTAAATTTTCTATCTTTTATGATGTAAATAAATAAAATAAAAACAACAAAAACAAAAACAAAATAAAAAGAACAAAATTAAAAACCAAAAATAATATTGTAAATATACCATGTACATAGATGTATATACTTATTTATTTCACCCTTGTTTATAAATAATAAAAATAAAATAAAAAATATCTTTTTATTTCTAATTTTATGATATAAATAAATAAAATATAAAATGGGGATAAAAATGTATAAAAATAACAAATTAAAAATCAAAAATAAAAATCCTCTATTGTATATATACCTATATATAGCCCTATTATGTAAAGACTTTATTTTCATTTTGAAAAATTAATTAAAAATCACCAAAAAAAGAAAAAAAATAAAATAAACATTTTTTGTGTTTTGAGTTTTTAATAATTCAGCCATTTCTTATTTTTAATTGATTTTATAAATCTTTTTGACGTGCCTGCTTTTCATTGGTCCACAGGGGAATGTTGACCCCCCCGGTCAACTCCCCCCTGTGGACCACCTCTCACGGATCTTGAGGACGAACCCGACTTCTCCCAATTATCCCCTCCAGATCCGATCATCATTCCGCCAAACCCAGGGTCCTAATCACTCTCCTATAATCCGGGAACCTCGCCCGACCTTCAGCCTAGGGATCCATGCTTGATGAATCCACATTTCATCATCTTTATTCTATCATTTTGGCACCAAAAACCCTAGTAAATGCCTGTGAATACCCTTAAATCAAGCATATTAGCATCCATGCATGTGCATTCAGATAATGTCTAAAATACTGTAATTAAGGCCAAAATTATAGAATAAATAAAGAAAAGAAAAAGAATAAAATATTGTAAATATTTTACGACCCAAAACCTCCGAGACCTAGGCATCTTGATGAATAGGTCGACAAGGAATAAAGTAGGGGGAGATAAGGTCAGAAATACAGAGAAAATACCTTTAAATTCTATTCATTCTTTATTCATTTTGGGACCTATTTTTGGTTCCACTTCTTATACATCAAATAAAGAAACTTTGTACATGAAAGTTGTAGATAAATTAATAAAGAAAAATACAAAATTGATTTCACAGAAAAATAATGTACAGATAAAAAGTTATGGTCTGAATAAAAATCCAGAACCCCAACTTCCCAGACCCGTATCTCACAAATAAAAACTCCAAATGCAGCTTACTCACCTTTAATTGTATATAGAAGAAAATAACCTATCCAATGGTGGTGGTTTCGCATTTGGCGGGGCTACGGTTTGAAAGTTGAGTTTTGGACCCCTATTGTATACCTATACTGAATAAAATATTCAATTTATTCCTGACTCATTATTTATTCATTTTTATATTTTTATAATTATGTAAATATTATTTATAATATATATGTGCATTAAACTAAGAATAAAAATGCAAAGAAAATACAAAATAAAAATACTTGTATAAAGAATACATAGGTAAACTGCCTATACATATACCTAGACAAAACACTCTTATATTTTATTTAATATACAAAATAAATCAGAAAAATAAAATAAAAATACATTTGTGTCCATACAAGTATCTTATAATTTTAGAAAATAATTAATACAAATAATAAAAATAAAATAAATAAAAATAAAAATCAGATATTTAGATACATAGGTATTATACCTATATAAGGTTAAAAAGGTAACTTATAAAAATATACCTCATACAATTGATTAAAAATCAAAATAAAATACTACATAAAATTCTAAGCATTTTTCATTTTATAACTTTTATTAAATTCGGCCTTTCTCTATTTTTTATTGAATTTATAAAACATTTATGCGGGGTTTTTCCTGATTGGTCCACGTGGACCAATCAGGAGACGGCCCCATTTGACCCAGGTCAACTGGTCGTCCTCCCCACCTACCCCTGTCAGACGACCTAGTTTTTTGGCGTTTTTGGCGATTTTTTCTAGGTCGATTCTTTCACTATTTCATCTCGATTCCTTCTGTGATCTTCTTCATCGATCATCCCTCTTGCCCGCCGGGTGTTTACATCGGGCCATGGATCATTGAGGCGCTCCAGATCCCTTGGTCTTTGGACCCCTGTCGCCTCGGGTCAACCCACTTAAAACCAACCCCCCATCTTTCGATTCGAATTCGAACACCTTCGGTCCACCCCTCGCGCCTACTCCGAGCTCTAGCGCTTCCTGGAGGTGACAGCTCCACCGCGAAGCCCTCAGCCAAGGCAGCCGAGGTCGGAGGCGTCTCCACCACCTCCCGCAACTCCGACGGTTGAGGTAACCTTCCCTCCGGTCTACACCGTCGAGGAAGCCATTTCATCCCTTTATTTTTTTGTGCATTAGCTTAGTCTGAGTCTTAGGAGAGAAAGCCCTCAAGAAATTTTGAAATCCATCGTGTGATTCGCCTAATCGCCTATCCTCGCCGGAGCGCACCTCCGGCCACCCATCGCCACTTCGCCTCTCGCATCGATTAGGTCCACTCAAGGTCCAGGCACTTTGCCCTGGACCTTCTAATGCTTTTTGCATGTCCAAGCACCATCACTGAAGCCTGGAGGCGAATCTGGAGCTTCGCCGGAGCTAGCGGAGCTCTGTAGCTCCGCCGCCCTTCAGCGAGCCCCTCGGCCATCGCCGGGGCTTTTTGCCGCCACCAGTCGCTAGAGGAGGACCAGGGGACGCTCCACGTCCATTTTGAAGCCCTGACTACGCCGGAGGACGACGATCTGGAGCGACGAAGTTCGCCTCACCGGCGTCCTTCGTTGTTCTTCCTCATCGACTCCCAACCGTCGGATTGAGGAGCTCTTCCAGGTCGAGCAGCCGCCGTTGGATCGCGCTCCGTCGCCACCGTCCGATCATCCCCAGATGATCTAATCTCAGCCGTCCGAGCGAAGCGTCGTCGACCCGTTGGATTCACGCCACGTGTATAAGTGAAGACCGGTAGCCGTTGGATCCACGCGCCGAGGGTATTTTGCATTCCAACCCTCGTGCCTTTTGTATTTATTATTTAGTATTTAAACTTTTTTCTGTAGCGTAAAAACTTTGGTTTATTTGCACAAACACCCCCGTACTTTCTATATTTGCATCCAGGTCCTTCGCCACGTCACCTCACGTGACCTGTACACGTGAGGTGTGGGCATTTTGCAGAATGACCCTTGGCCTTTATTGTATTTTGTTTTAGTACCAAAATTTCACTTTCAAGTGTTATATTTTTGGACTTTTTGCATGTAAGCCCTCAGAGTTTTGAGATATTACATTTCAGTCCTCGCCAGGCGCGTGCGAGTCACGCGCCCTGGTGGGAAAATTACTAACGTACCCAGGCGGGTTTTGTAATTGTATTTTGATGCTACAAATGAAATATTCAGTTCAATATTTTGTGTAAATTTGCGTGTATGCCCCTGGATATATGTTAAATTGCATTTATACCCCTGCCAGGCCTGTGTATTGATTGGTTGCTTGTTGTATTTATTTAACCTATCACCTTAAGTCCAAAAATTCCACAAAAATAGGGTTTAGTTCCTGGACACATGTACTTCCACGCTATCATTTTAGTTTTTGATTTTATTTTACTTTCACATTTATTAAAAATCAAAAACTTGCTTTTTATGCACTGTCTAGCTTAGAAAATGCCAAAAAATATGAAAACCCCTCCAAAAATTCTAAAAAATTCACCTAGTGTCTATTTTATCCTATTCTAGTGTCAGTCCAAAAACCACTAAAAATCTCAAAAGAAAAACACTAAAAATTTAAAAGAACTCAAAAACTTCAAAAATATATATAAAATAGTAGAAAACTCTAAAAAATACAAACTCAACTCCTGTTTGTTCTCTATTTCAGTAGCTTTATTTGAAAATTATTGTGAAAATTTTTGAGTACTGGTTGCTATTTTTAATTCCCATTTTATTCACAGCCAGCTCTTGTTTCACTGTTTTGACTTATTTAAGTAATTAAAAATATCAAAAACACCTTGAAAAATCCCCAAAAATCACAAAAACAGTAAAAAATCCTAAAAATATCAAAAACAGTTTAGTTCTGAATTTTTGGTTATTTTTGCACATTTTTATAAATATTTTACCTTGTCTTTCATTACATTGTCTTTGCTTTCCAATATTGAAAAAAAATATATAAAATATAAAATTATAAAAATCAGAAAATAAAAAATCAAAATACAAAATTAAAAATTAAAATAAACTAAAAAAAAGAAAAAAATTAAAATTAAAAACCCACAAAAATTTCATTTGCTTGCTTGCTTAGTGTAGACATATCACACACACACACACACACACACTTGAGCACTATTTTTGAATTACCCTGCTTGCTCCCTGTGTTCGAACTCTCTACATACTTGCACCTATACATCTTTTATGTAGAGTTAAAAATAAATTTTAACTCCACATTAGTTCTAATTTATTGATCTTTAGTGTGGGTTAATTGTTGATTAATTTCAGAATTTGTGTGGTCAAACACCGACTGTTGACTCGCCTTGTGATTCGACACAACCACTCCGATTTCTGAGATTATCAAATGGCGCCGTTGCCGGGGAGCAACAGCGAGTAGTTTACATTTTGTTTTTTTGTGATTGTCTACCATAGCTCTAGTTTTTATCTTTTACATTTGTGATATTGATTGACTAAGTTATCTGACCATTTCTTTTCTTGTCTTCTTGCGAGGGACCGCGGAGCAAGGCGGATCGCCTAGGTGACCCGAAGCAACCTTGGGACGCGGAACCGGCTATTCTTAGCCAAGCCGACAGGAGAGAGCGAGAAGAGTGAGAGAGAGTGATTAGTTAGCTTTTATCTTTGTGAGAGAGTGATTTGTTGAATTGTAATAATACAGGTACACTTGGACTCTCGGACACTTAGACACTACCGGGCCTAATTTCCGGGTGTTTGTTCACCCGGGGGCTCACCGCGGTTTTTATCGCGTTTTATCGCCGTCATTTTCCGGTTTTGTTTTCATTTTTCCTTTCTTTTGTGGATTGAGCCCTTAGATCCTAGGTCCTGCTTGATTCGATTAGACTAGGTCCAAACACACTAATTACTTTGCATGTTCCTATAGTTCGTTGTTGGACTTAGACTAATTAAACAGTTAGCTAGTAGCTTCCGATCCACGCGCCGCGAGCTCACACCCGAACAAGCGCTTTCTCCTAACTCAAATGTGTTGAGCAGAGGAGGGGTGAGCCTAGACCGGACACTCGGATTAGGAGTTAATAGCTAGCTTGTGGTTCTTCACGCTAGCAGTTGCCTGTTCTAGGACGATTTCCGCTTGCATATCGCCATATAGCATAGATTTATAAATTCTGCTTTGCATCCCGCATGGAGAGAGCTGGGATTCGCTGTAAGTCTTCTTACTTTGCATGCATCATTTAGGCACAAAGGTGAGATTTCCACCTTGGTGTCGACTTGCACGGCTTTTCTGACTCTACTCTCCCTCTGTTTTTGGAACAAAGTAGGATAAAGGAAAAACACAAAAATCGTTAGGCGCTTGTTTGAATCTACTCAAAAGAAGCGATAACACCAAAAAAATTAAAAAAGGGACTGCTAAAGAAAACTTGACCAAAATAAAATTGGTAATTGGACTCATTGCTTGGGGAGAGTAACACCCTCACTTGTCTTCAGGTTGCATGGGAAGGTCTCCTTCCAAGTGAGGCGAGCGCTTCGTAAGGATTAGAGCCCAAAACCCAACTTGTGGCTGCCTTGTGTATCGCCTGGATTTCCGAAGTATTGGCGCTACTATCGTACGTAGTCGAGTAGGACTTGGTCATCATTGGTGACTCGCTATTGTGTGAGCACCGACCTTGTCCGAAGTACCGAGCCTAGGCCACGCCTTCACGGGTGTGTCTGTCTCACCGGCTACGTCCGAGTAGGATCTTGCATGCTCACGGGTGATTCCGTTGCGCGCGAGATCCGAAGTATCGGTTTCGCCTATCGGCTTCCTCCCTCTATTTCTTTGGCTGAGTAGGGATCCAGGAAGGGTTACAAGGACCTTAAAAAGCGCAAGTTACAGGTTACACAGGAGGAGGACAAGTACGGGGACACTTTCCTGGCAGTACTCTCGCTCCTATAGGCGTAGCGTTCTATGGACTCGTGATAAGATAAATACCTGAAAACAAGCTAAAATTGACAAGATAAAAGCCGAACCTTCGCGGCTTCACGAGTTGAGTTGGTGAATTCACCCTTGCTTTGCGTTTGATTGATTTGTTTAGGTCAAGATCAAAAACACCGCACAATTGTGCGCAATTTTGTTGCATATCATCTTCTCCTTCTTCTCTTGCATTTTCCCTGCTCTTTCCGAATAATCAAGATGATGGGACGGAGATCTCTTAGGCCGACCTTGTCGGCACCGCTATCCAGCACTCCTCCTCATTCATCTAGGAATACCTCGGAGAGTCCGCTCTCCGAGCCCGAGTTTACATTCACCCTGTTCCCCCTCGACCACCCTTCCCATTCTCCTTCTCTCAGTCCAATTGTGTCAGAATTCAGTGCATCACAGAGTTCTGCTCATTCGACAGCACCTGAGATGGCCTCTTTTGCTTTTTCAGAAAATCCAGCAATGGCAGACAAAGGCGAGCACCCAGATGACCACGATCACCCTCCGTTCATAATCGATCAGGTGGCCATCAACAATTCCTTGTTAGCATCCCTGGAGACCATGCAGAGGCAGATCCGGGACCAGGGAACATTCATGGGTGATCTGATGAGAGAAATAGCGCAGATGAGAGAGAACCGACCTGGGGGCGGTGGCGGAGGTGGAGGAGGAGGACCCGATGCATGAGGAGGCGATCCAGACGCTGAGCGACCGCCGCAGACCATCATGAGGGAGCTGCACAACCCAGCTGCATCCCTCACTCACCGGTGGATCAGACTCCCGCCAATCCACGGAGATTTCGAGCTTCGGCCCCACACGATCCAGCTTCTACCCAAGTTTCATGGGTTGCCGACCGAAGAGCCGCACCTCCACCTCCAGGAATTTGAAATGATTTGCAGCACTATCCATGATCGGTTGATGACTGAGGACACCATCAAGATGATCGCCTTTCCATTCTCTTTGGTTGACAGAGCCGCCTACTGGCTCAAACACCTTGGGCGATTCGTCGACACTTGGGCAGATCTCCGGACCGCATACCTGAAAAAGTATTACCCTCTCGGCCGGACCAACGCAGCTCGAGCCATGATCAGCAACTTCGTCATGATCCCAAATGAACAGTTCCATGAAGCCTGGGATCGATTCAGAGAGCTCATCGACCGGTGTCCACATCACGATATATCCAAGCCCAACTTGGTGCAGAGTTTCTTTTGTGGGCTGACACCGGAGCTGCAGGGGCTAGTGAACGCCTCTTGTGGTTGGTCTTATTTCTCCAAAGGAGAAGACGACGTCTGGGCCATCTACGAAGGCATGGCAGAAAACTCCACAGTGATGGCCCAGGCCCGTGTCTATACACAGCAGAAGCCCCCGCAAGGAGCGGGATCATTTCAGAGGATCGCCCGCATCGATGCCGGTCCCAACACAACGTCGGTAGCCACAGCCCAAGTCGAATCAGCCGCAGCCGACATGGGCATAATTAGTGAGAAGTTGGACCGCATGGAGATCCTCGAGAAGAAGCAAAACCAAGGTTTTGCTCAGATGGACCTTCTCACCAAAACCATGAGTGACCTGAAAACTCAAATCCTATGCATTCAGGAGGCATAAGCTCACGCCCAACAGCCTCCCAGGTCACGGGCTGACCCCAGCAGTAGCAGCTCCAACCAACCCTCTACCTCGTACCGGCAGGTGAATCATATCCAGGCAGAGCCGGTTCCACTACTGCAGTACCATCCAGAGCAACCGCCGTCTCAGGAGACTCTGATGGTGGTCTATCAGCCGGAGCAGCCACTAGCAGTTCTTCCTCCACCTTCCTTTGAGCAGGAGCCATTGATGGAAGTCAATGGGATTTGGTACGACCGGTACCCTCAGCCCGGGATTCGTCGGGATCACCCCGGATTCCGTTGGGGCAATGGTGGCTCCTCATCCCAACAGCAGCCTCATGCCCAAGGACACCAGAACAGCCAGCCACAATAGCATAACCAGCAGCCCCAGTATGCCCAGCCGCAGCAATATCACAGTGGTCCTCGTCCCACCTATCAGGGACAACAGTGGAGGCAGCGCCAGCCGCCTCAACAGTCTTATCACCAGCCTTCCCCCCAATATCATCAGCAGCAACATCAACAGCAACCCCATTTCCAGCAGAGATAGACATCCGGTTCTCAGAGTCCAGCCTATGAGAACCCAGCCCTCGATGATCTTGCCCGCTTGCTATCTGAACAGAGAGCATCTTTCAGGCAAGAAATGGATGAATTCCGGCAGGAGATGCGGGATATCATCAAAGGCAAGGCCGCCATACCCGCTCAGATCGAACCTAACCCTAATAATCTAAAAAGAAAATCTGAGCAGGTAGAGTTCACAGAGGATACCTCTCCTAGTGACTATTTGAGTGACATGTCTTATTCCTATTATGATGCTGATTTTGTTACTACTAGGAGCGGTAGGATGCCAGCCGGCGGCGCCTCTTCAGAGCGACAGCCAGATGCAGGATCAGGAGTGCCAGAGGAGCAGAGGAGCGGTGCTGATGCCGCCCATGATGATGTTGAAGACGGTGGTGCTGATACCACCAATGATGGAGTCCAGGACGACGGTGCTGATGCCGTCGTGATGCCAGATGCAGACGGTGGTGCTGATGCCACCATTTTGGATGCTGAACCAGAGAGCGGTGCTGATGCCGCGAAGACCGGTGCTAGTGGTGGTGCTGAGGCCACCACATCTACTTTTGTTGAGCCACCATCTGTGATGTTGCCATATTTTATACCTAGAGACTGTGGGAACAAAAACAAAAACAAAAATATGAATAAAGGAAAGGTTTCTGTTCAAATCGCGGATCCATATGTGGTGAATAATGATAATTGTATGGATTCTCCTCCTTCACAGGCACAGGGACCGATTCCTAGTCCTCCATCTGAGGAGGCCCCTACCATCCCCTTCCCTGAGGCACTCCGCCGTGCGAAGGGGAATAAAAAAGAAAATCCAAAAAAGAACCAGCAGGTAGAGTTCGGCAACGAAATGATTGACAGATTTCACATTCAGCTGACTCTACGAGAAGCATTTGAGCATATCCCCTTCTTCAAGAAGAATTTGAAAGAGACAACTACTGTCCGAAGTAAGAAGAGGCACAGAGATCAAATCCATATGCTCACTCATGACACTTGCTGCGCCATTCAGAACACATTGCCAGCCAAGCGACCCGATACAAGAGCTTCCTATGTCAGATGCGAGATCCAGGAGCAGCGGTTCGATCGTACTCTATTAGACAGCGGGTCTTCGATCAACCTCCTTCCGGCAGCCTTACTCAAGCAGTTCGAGTTTGGCCCTCTTCTTCGAAGCAGAACGGTCCTTCAGTTTGCTGATAGGTCGATTAAGAGGCCGAAGGGGTTGTTGAAGGACGTGGTCGTTACCATTCAGGGCCTGAAATTCCCCGTGGACTTTGTTGTATTGGACATGGAGATCCCTGAGTCGGTAGCTGATGCCCCCATCATACTTGGACGCCCATTCTTGGCCACTGCCAAAGCGGTATCCGATCATGACAGTGGGACGGTATGTTTTCGTGTAGAGGGAGAAAGCATACAAATAGATACGATCGACCAGACCAGAGCCAGAGAGTTGGCGTGCTCAGAACAGTCCAGCGAAGCCGAGCAGATGACAGAGGAAGAGATAGACATCCACCAGGTTTGTGATTTTGAGATGACTGATGATGAATCCAACTGGAAAGATCCCGTAGCACCGACCCTCGCCTTGCCTACAGATTCACTGTATCTCAAACTCATGGCAGTCGAGAGCCGGGAGAGCACACCCCTGGATGAGGATATCTCTGAGGCTGACAGTGTTGTGATGAGTGGTGCTGAGGAATTTCAATCATGCTCATCTTCTTCAGATCCCTCGGATTCAGACATTGACTGGGATGACTTTGATGATTATTTGCATTGTCTGATTCCTTCTGAGCCAGCAGCCATGACAGAGTGCGAGCCAGTGCAGTTTATTGATGATTCAGCAGGCCGCCCTTCGTCAGAAATTCATGCAGAGCGAGAGTTCTCCCATGCAGACCTGGTGGCATTTACACAGACATATCAGAAGCCAGATCTGCCACCTCCCAGTTGTCCAGAACGGAAACCTCTGCCGCAGTCGATGACATACAGATTCCTTGCGGGTGAGCCAGAAATGTACCCAGTCATTATCTCAGCAGATTTGACTGGAGTGCAAGAATCTCGTTTGATGGAGGTTCTTGAAAGAAACCGCAAGGAAATCGGTTGGAGTATAGCTGATCTCCAGGGGCTGAGCCCAAATCTTTGCTCTCACCACATCTATCTTGAAGATAACGCTAAGCCGTCGCGTGAGTTCCAACGACGGCTGAACCCGAATCTTCGAGACGTAGTCATGAAAGAAATTTCAAGGTGGTGGAGCACCGATTTCATCTATCCCATCTCCGACTCCAAATGGGTAAGTCCGCTACATGTGGTACCCAAGAAGACGGGTATCACTACAGTTGTCAACGAGTCGGGAGAGGAGATCGCTACCAGAGTACCAACTTCTTGGAGGGTCTGTGTGGACTACAGACGATTGAATGAGGCCACCAAGAAGGATCACTTCCCGCTACCCTTCATTGATCAGATTATCGAGTGGCTAGCTGGGAAGAGTCATTATTGTTTTCTTGATGGGTACTCTGGATACAATCAAGTGGCCATTGCGCCCGAAGACCAGGAGAAAACGACATTCACCTGTCCGTTTGGGACTTATGCTTTCAGACGGATGCCCTTTGGTCTATGTAACGCTCCGGCGACATTCCAAAGGTGTATGTTGTCCATATTCTCGGACATGGTGGGTGACTGTTTAGAGGTCTTCATGGATGACTTCTCGGTCTATGGCGACGGATTCGACGCTTGTCTTGACTGCCTAGACCGTGTGCTCAAGCGCTGCATTGAGGTTAATCTTGTCTTATCCTGGGAGAAGAGTCATTTTATGATGACTCAAGGGACGGTCCTTGGTCATATCGTCTCCAACAGGGGCATGGGGGTCGATCCGGCTAAGGTGGATATCATCAGAAAACTCAATCCGCCGTCCAACTTACGTTAGTTACGGTCTTTTCTGGGGCATGTCGGTTTCTACCGACGGTTCATTCAGGACTTCAGCCGAATTGCCTGACCGCTCACTGACTTGCTGACCAAAGACACCGAGTTTATTGTTAATGATAAGTGTCTTGAATCTTTTGAGACTCTCAAGAATATGGTTGTTTCAGCTCCTGTCCTTCAGCCACTCGATTGGTCTCTTCCATTCGAGATCATGACGGATGCTTCAGATTATGCCGTTGGGGCTGTACTCGGACAGAGGAGGGATGGTTTACCTTTTGCCATTCACTACGCCAGCCGGACTTTGGATGCCGCGCAGAGGAATTACACTGTGACTGAGAAAGAAATGCTGGCCGTAGTCTTCGCCCTTGATAAGTATAGATCTTACATTCTCGGATCTAGAGTGACCATTTATACTGATCATACCGCCATCCGGTACTTAATGGCTAAGAAGGATGCCAAAGCACGTCTCACCAGATGGATCCTTCTGCTCCAGGAATTTGATATTGAAATTAAGGACAAGCCTGGAGTCAAGAATGTGGTGGCGGATCATCTCTCCAGATTGGAGAACCTTGAGGAATCTGAGCCCAGCGCACCTATCACAGAGATATTTCCAGATGAGGCGATCTTGGCTGTCACCTCGCTCCCATGGTACGCTGACATTGTGAATTATCTTGTTGCCAAAACGGTTCCACAAGGTTGGCCTCGGCAGAAACTCGAGACCTTCCTGGCGAAGGCCAAGTTTTACCATTGGGAGGATCCCATCCTTTATCATGAAGGAGGGGACAGTATCTGGAGAAGGTGCATTCCTCAAGAAGAGCATCATAGCGTCCTCACATACTGCCACAAGCTTGAGGCAGGAGGACATCATTCTGGAAAAAGGACAGCACAGAAGGTGCTTCAATCCAGCCTATGGTGGCCTACTCTCTTCAAGGATTCTGATGAGTTCGTGAAGAGATGTACTGACTGTCAGAAAATGGGAACCTGCGGACAGAGAGACATGATGCCCATGCAACCCATTCACTTCTGTGAGGTTTTTGATGCATGGGGGATTGATTTCATGGGACCATTTCCTAAGAGTCAGGGATTCGAGCATATTTTGCTCGCTGTGGATTATGTCAGCCGATGGGTCGAGGCCATCCCCGCCCGAGCCGCAGATGCTAAAACCGTTTGCAAATTTTTGAGGAAAATATCATTTCACGGTTCGGGGTACCTAGAGTCTTGATTTCAGACGGGGGTTCTCACTTCATCAATGACAAGGTCAGGGCCCTTGCAGACGAGTTCGGCATTGACCATCGGGTTGCCACTCCTTATCACCCTCAGACTAATGGTCTTGCCGAAGTATCGAATCGGGAGATAAAGACTATCTTGCAGAAAGTTGTTCGCCCAGACCGAAAGGATTGGTCACAGCTTTTGGACTCGGTCTCGTGGGCTTATCGGACGTCTTTCAAGAATCCATTGGGGACATCTCCCTTTCGTCTCGTCTATGGCAAGCCGTGCCATTTGCCAGTGGAGATCAAGCATAAATCTTTTTGGGCAGTTACTGAGTTGCTTCTAGATCCCGAGAGTATAGGAGACCAGAGAAGAGCAGAATTGGCAGCCCTGGAAGAATTGAGAGATACCGCCTTTTCCAACAGCCTACAGTACAAGGAAAAAGTGAAGACATGGCACGATTCGCATATCAGCCATAAACAGTTTGAGCCAGATCAGAGAGTATGGTTGTTTGATTCCAGGCTGAAATTATTCCCAGGGAAGTTGCAGAGCAAGTGGAAAGGTCCGTATGTGGTCAGGAAGGTACATGACAATGGCAGCATCGATATATCCGAACCGTCATCTTCCTCTACCTTCCGCGTCAATGGTCAACGCCTGAAACTATATCTTGATCATGCTCCGCCGACCATTGATGTTGCCCCCATTCTTCTGGTATGAGATGTGTCCTTTGATTCTGATCATCTGCATCTCATACATGGTGATCAATTCCATCATCCGTTGTACAGATCCATCTGTTCATGTCACTTGCATCTGTTGATTTACTTTCTTCTTTTCTTCTTTTCTTCTTTTCCTTTTCTATCTTCTTTATCTATCAAAAAGGTGCCGTCCTTGTAGGCAGTTTTCCATACTTAGGACGTACTTTGTCCTAAGTATAGGGGGGCGTGCACCCCGAGTTTCTCTGTTCTTTTCGATCCTCTCCATTGTCTCCTCTTCTTGTCTATACTTAGGGATATCTTACCCTAAGTATAGGGGGAGACAATCTGAGTACGATCTGTTCATTCCCACCCTTGACCATCCCTGCTTTGTGTACAGTCTGCTATACTTAGGATTATTTCATCCTAAGTATAGGGGGGACGGTCAACTTCTCATTCGTTTGATTCATTTGTTCCTTTATTATTTAGATTTTCCTATACTTAGTACGAGTTATGTCTTCTCTTCTCTATCCGATCTATGAGGACATAGCTCAAGCTAAGTATAGGGGGTCGTATATACTGTGTATATACTTTAGCCATAACTCGTACTTTCGTATTTTCCTAATAATATGGCTAATAATTCTTTAAAATTCATTAAAAATCCTTAATAACAAGATGTGGTTATTCCTCAAATTCTTTTTGTAATTACTGATTAATAAATCAGGTGAAAATGTTTTTTGCAAAATGTTTGAAAAATAGTTTAAAAATCTTTGTGAACATCTATTGAAAACTATTTTGAAAGTATTTTGTTACATGTTTTCAACCTGTGAAATTGTGTGGTTTGTAAAATTTCTTTTCTTTGTGTGAAATAAAATGTTTGAAAAATGATTTGCAAATGGTTTGAAAAATGGTTGCAAAAATAATTTGAAAAACCTATATATACTGTTTTGAAAAACCTTTGCAAAATGATTTTCAAATGTGTGTAAAATGTTTGTAAAAACTATTTTGGACTATAGTTTTCAAAAATTGTGTGAAAAGCTTGTGTCAAATAAGTTTGAGGAATACTCACATCATACCAAAATCCACTATGTACTTATAAGATTGATCACTTATCATTGCAAATCCTTAAAATCCACTTCTTGTATATATAAGAAGCACTCCCGTGTACATATTTTTAACCTAGTTTTCAGCCAAAACTTTTTGTTTTCAAAAATCCCAAAAACATTTGCAAAATTAAAATCCAAAAACATTTGAAAAATCTTTTTGAAAAATACAAAAAAATTGCATATGCATCATCATCATCTTTGCAAAAATCCATAAAAAGTTCAAAATCTTGAAAATTGCATCACAAAAATATTTTCTGCATTGCATGGCATTAGCATTTTTCGGATTGAGTTTGATAGTTGAACGAGTCTAAGTAAAATCCGAAGATTGGAGCTTGATTGGACCGTAAAATCTACCTAATCACAGGAACCTTATAGGAATTGGGTTTGAGGAACTTCAGGTCTAGTTGACTTAATTCTTTGAGGATCACGAGACTTGGTTCAATGGATTCTTGACTGCCTAAGTAGAGTATTTCGGAGCACACGCACGATTCTTGTTGATAATGACCTAACTTGGACACCTGCACCGTTCACATGGCTCAACTCAGTTGGAGTGGTGAGGGGATTGGATTTGCCGGTATGAGACGCACACAAGTGGAAACATTTGTCCTCCTCTAGGGAGGGAAGTGCACCCCAACCCGTCCAGTAATTAGGAAGTCTAAAGACAGGAGGCTGTGGGTTGCGATAAAGCTTCAAAAGAGGGATAGTCTACTGGCTCAAGAGGAAAAACTCCTTATGTAAATGCTGCTGTGAATAGTATTTCAAAAAAAAATCAGGCATGTACAAAAATAAAAAGCCTGCAAGTATGTACAAAGTCAATAAGCAAGCTTGAGTTTCAAAGTCAAATATGTGAGCCTGCAGCAGGATGACTTGACTACACTGGTCTTGCATCCAAGGATAGGTAGCTACACTGGCTACCGTCCATTCTTCTCTTCACCCCCTCCTCTTGAGCTGGTTGCCACTTGAACTTAGAAGGGAATACCCCGCTCCTCGAGGATGGAGTTGCTGGATTGGGGAATCATTGGGTTGACGTACTGGAGAAGTCAGTTTCTTTGTCATTCTAGTTGGGGAGAGCCACCATCACTTACACTGTACAAGTCAGATTCATAGTCGTAAGAGTTTGCGTATGAGTTGAAGTATTTCTGACCTGGCTATTGAGGAGACTTGGACAGAGTTTTGGGATTCTCAAGGACTGTTGGATTTCAAACATGGTTCTCACTAAGGTTCCGCCCGCACTAAATTTCCAAAGGTCCGACTTAAGCTCCAAACTTTGATTTTGTGAAGACAAGTTTGATAATCGAATAAAATCCAAGTTCTTCTTTTTCTTTTCTTTCTTTTTCTTTTTGCACTTATTGCATAAGTGTTTGCTAGGGACTAGCAAAGGTAAAGTATAGGGGGATGATGAATCCACATTTCATCATCTTTATTCTATCATTTTGGCACCAAAAACCCTAGTAAATGCCTGTGAATACCCTTAAATCAAGCATATTAGCATCCATGCATGTGCATTCAGATAATGTCTAAAATACTGTAATTAAGGCCAAAATTATAGAATAAATAAAGAAAAGAAAAAGAATAAAATATTGTAAATATTTTACAACCCAAAACCTCCGAGACCTAGGCATCTTGATGAATAGGTCGACAAGGAATAAAGGAGGGGGAGATAAGGTCAGAAATACAGAGAAAATACCTTTAAATTCTATTCATTCTTTATTCATTTTGGGACCTATTTTTGGTTCCACTTCTTATACATCAAATAAAGAAACTTTGTACATGAAAGTTGTAGATAAATTAATAAAGAAAAATACAAAATTGATTTCACAGAAAAATAATGTACAGATAAAAAGTTATGGTCTGAATAAAAATCCAGAACCCCAACTTCCCAGACCCGTATCTCACAAATAAAAACTCCAAATGCAGAGTACTCACCTTTAATTGTATATAGAAGAAAATAACCTATCCAATGGTGGTGGTTTCGCATTTGGCGGGGCTACGGTTTGAAAGTTGAGTTTTGGACCCCTATTGTATACCTATACTGAATAAAATATTCAATTTATTCCCGACTCATTATTTATTCATTTTTATATTTTTATAATTATGTAAATATTATTTATAATATATATGTGCATTAAACTAAGAATAAAAATGCAAAGAAAATACAAAATAAAAATACTTGTATAAAGAATACATAGGTAAACTGCCTATACATATACCTAGACAAAACACTCTTATATTTTATTTAATATACAAAATAAATCAGAAAAATAAAATAAAAATACATTTGTGTCCATACAAGTATCTTATAATTTTAGAAAATAATTAATACAAATAATAAAAATAAAATAAATAAAAATAAAAATCAGATATTTAGATACATAGGTATTATACCTATATAAGGTTAAAAAGGTAACTTATAAAAATATACCTCATACAATTGATTAAAAATCAAAATAAAATACTACATAAAATTCTAAGCATTTTTCATTTTATAACTTTTATTAAATTCGGCCTTTTTCTATTTTTTATTGAATTTATAAAACATTTATGCGGGGTTTTTCCTGATTGGTCCACGTGGACCAATCAGGAGACGACCCCATTTGACCCAGGTCAATTGGTCGTCCTCCCCACCTACCCCTGTCAGACGACCTAGTTTTTTTGGCGTTTTTGGCGATTTTTTCTAGGTCGATTCTTTCACTATTTCATCTCGATTCCTTCTGTGATCTTCTTCATCGATCATCCCTCTTGCCCGCCGGGTGTTTACATCGGGCCATGGATCATTGAGGCGCTCCAGATCCCTTGGTCTTTGGACCCCTGTCGCCTCGGGTCAACCCACTTAAAACCAACCCCCCATCTTTCGATTCGAATTCGAACACCTTCGGTCCACCCCTCGCGCCTACTCCGAGCTCCAGCGCTTCCTGGAGGTGACAGCTCCACCGCGATGCCCTCAGCCAAGGCAGCCGAGGTCGGAGGCGTCTCCACCACCTCCCGCAACTCCGGCGGTTGAGGTAACCTTCCCTCCGGTCTACACCGTCGAGGAAGCCATTTCATCCCTTTATTTTTTTGTGCATTAGCTTAGTCTGAGTCTTAAGAGCGAAAGCCCTCAAGAAATTTTGAAATCCATCGTGTGATTCGCCTAATCGCCTATCCTCGCCGGAGCGCACCTCCGGCCACCCATCGCCACTTCGCCTCTCGCATCGATTAGGTCCACTCAAGGTCCAGGCACTTTGCCCTGGACCTTCTAATGCTTTTTGCAGGTCCAAGCACCATCATTGAAGCCTGGAGGCGAATCTGGAGCTTCGCCGGAGCTAGCGGAGCTCTGTAGCTCCGCCGCCCTTCAGCGAGCCCCTCGGCCATCGTCGGGGCTTTTTGCCGCCACCAGTCGCTAGAGGAGGACCAGGGGACGCTCCACGTC
This sequence comes from Ottelia alismoides, assembly GCA_037367405.1. NCBI lineage: Eukaryota > Viridiplantae > Streptophyta > Magnoliopsida > Alismatales > Hydrocharitaceae > Ottelia > Ottelia alismoides. The sequence goes on along the minus strand of JAZKJV010006075.1, from coordinate 58,195 downwards.
CATTTTGAAGCCCTGACTACACCGGAGGACGACGATCTGGAGCGGCGAAGTTCGCCTCACCGGCGTCCTTCGTTGTTCTTCCTCATCGACTCCCAACCGTCGGATTGAGGAGCTCTTCCAGGTCGAGCAGCTGCCGTTGGATCGCGCCCCGTCGCCACCGTCCGATCATCCCCAGATGATCTAATCTCAGCCGTCCGAGCGAAGCGTCGTCGACCCGTTGGATTCACGCCACGTGTATAAGTGAAGACCGGTAGCCGTTGGATCCACGCGCCGAGGGTATTTTGCATTCCAACCCTCGTGCCTTTTGTATTTATTATTTAGTATTTAAACTTTTGTCTGTAGCGTAAAAACTTTGGTTTATTTGCACAAACACCCCCGTACTTTCTATATTTGCATCCAGGTCCTTCGCCACGTCACCTCACGTGACCTGTACACGTGAGGTGTGGGCATTTTGCAGAAGGACCCTTGGCCTTTATTGTATTTTATTTTAGTACCAAAATTTCACTTTCAAGTGTTATATTTTTGGACTTTTTGCATGTAAGCCCTCAGAGTTTTGAGATATTACATTTCAGTCCTCGCCAGGCGGGTGCGAGTCACGCGCCCTGGTGGGAAAATTACTAGCGTACCCAGGCGGGTTTTGTAATTGTATTTTGATGCTACAAATTAAATATTCAGTTCAATATTTTGTGGAAATTTGCGTGTATGCCCCTGGATATATGTTAAATTGCATTTATACCCCTGCTAGGCCTGTGTATTGATTAGATGCTTGTTGTATTTATTTAACCTATCATCTTAAGTCCAAAAATTCCACAAAAATAGGGTTTAGTTCCTGGACACGTGTACTTCCACGCTATCATTTTAGTTTTTGATTTTATTTTACTTTCACATTTATTAAAAATCAAAAACTTGCTTTTTATGCACTGTCTAGCTTAGAAAATGCCAAAAAAATATGAAAACCCCTCCAAAAATTCTAAAAAAATTCATCTAGTGTCTATTTTATCCTATTCTAGTGTCAGTCCAAAAACCACTAAAAATTTCAAAAGAAAAACACTAAAAATTTAAAAGGACTCAAAAACTTCAAAAAAACATATAAAATAGTAGAAAACTCTAAAAAATACAAACTCAACTCCTGTTTGTTCTCTATTTCAGTAGCTTTATTTGAAAATTATTGTGAAAATTTTTGAGTATTGGTTGCTATTTTTAATTCCCATTTTATTCACAGCCAGCTCTTGTTTCACTGTTTTGACTTATTTAAGTAATTAAAAATATCAAAAACACCTTGAAAAATCCCCAAAAATCACAAAAACAGTAAAAAATCCTAAAAATATCAAAAACAGTTTAGTTCTGAATTTTTGGTTATTTTTGCACATTTTTATAAATATTTTACCTTGTCTTTCATTACATTGTCTTTGCTTTCCAATATTGAAAAAAAAATATATAATATAAAATTATAAAAATCAGAAAATAAAAAATCAAAATACAAAATTAAAAATTAAAATAAATTAAAAAAAAGAAAAAAAATTAAAATTAAAAACCCACAAAAATTTCATTTGCTTGCTTGCTTAGTGTAAACATATCACACACACACACACACGTGAGCACTATTTTTGAATTACCCTGCTTGCTCCCTGTGTTCGAACTCTCTACATACTTGCACCTATACATCTTTTATGTAGAGTTAAAAATAAATTTTAACTCCACATTAGTTCTAATTTATTGATCTTTAGTGTGGGTTAATTGTTGATTAATTTCAGAATTTGTGTGGCCAAACACCGACTGTTGACTCGCCTTGTGAGTCGACACAACCACACCGATTTCTGAGATTATCAGTGCTCCATCGAGCCGGACCCGAGCCATTCTTCCCGGACCTTCCACCATATAAGAGCTGAGCTCCGCCACCTATTTTCGCATCTTTGGCTCCCCACCTTTTAGTCCCGTGACCTCCACTGCCTTCCCTGAGGTGACAGCTCTCCGTCGGTGGTGTCGAAGAGAGGTGAAGGTGGTCGGACCTCTGATCCGGCGAGCTAGCGCCGCCGTGCTCCGCCTGAAGCAGGAGCTCGAGCCTCGGACCACGACGACCCGCGAGGCAACGACCCAGAGCTAGCCCAGCTCATCCCCAGTCGATTCGACCACCCAGGTAGCCCTAGTTTCCTTTCTCGTTCTTTAATTTGTAGTTTCGCCCAAATCTCGCCGTCGCCGTTCACCTCCGATTCCGGCCACATCCACCTTCGTATCGATCATCGGATGCACCATCACACTCGCCTTCCTCCCGCGCACCTTCTCCGCCCCTCCGTTCAACCCAGCTCGCACAGGAGCTGGGGTTCGCACTCCTTCACCGTCGCATCGCTGGAGTTCGCCCGCACCACCGCACCGTCCACCTTCACCGCCGCTAACGGGGTCGAGGCAGTTTGCCCTCGACCCAGGAGCTCTTTGGTTACGTTTTGCAGGTCAATCGAGGGCAGTCTGAGGCTCTCCTACTTGAGCACCGGAGCTTCTCCTCCGCCGGAGTCGACAGAGCTCTCCGGAGCTCCGTTGATTCATCAGAGGCAATCTACAGACGCGGGGAGCCAAGCCGAAGCTTCTCCGATCATCAGCATCCCCCGCGAAGGCCCGGAGCACGCGTACTGGGCCGGCAAAGTTCGCCGGCCACCTGTTCCTCCAGGACCTTCAGGCACCGTTCGATCAACCTCGAAGCTCTAGTTTCGATCCGAGCCGTTCATCTGAGGAGCCTCTTTCACCGCACGATCTAGGAGGATCTGATCCGAGCCGTTCGATCTTGACGAAGAAGCGCCCTCTACCCTCCACCGTTGGATCTACACGTGGCCACTTCTCCACCGTCGGATCGCGCCAAGGGTTACAGGAGCGAGGCGCCTCCTCTTCTCTACCGTCGGATCTACACGTGGCGCACGCTAAGCCCTTGGATCTTAAATAAGGGGTAATTGTCCTTAGGCCCCTATGTTTTTAGTTTTTATTATTTAGTCCTGTAAATATAGAATACAATTGTTTTATTTTTGGTTTAGTTGCACTTTGGACCTGATATTTATTTAATTTGCATTTATGCCCCTGCCTGCAGTGTGTCACGTGCATTGATGACACGAAAAACCGAGCGACTAAGGCAATCAGGTATCTCTACGATGGTCGTCGCGACCTCGGTCACTCGATCGTGTCGATTAAGAAAAAGTAGACCACCAAGATAGATAAAATCAATCAAAAATGCGATAGCGGTCTCGCTATTAGATTAACCTGGTATAGCGACCAGGGTCGAACACAAGGAGCACAGGTTGGCCTCTCGGCCTACGAAGTAGTCAAAAAGAGAAATAAAATAAAAGGAGCAAATATTTTTGGTGGTTTTTAATTATTTAATATTTTTTTGGATTTTTAATATGTTAAGAAAATAAAACAAGTAAATAAACACACACTTCAACAATTTATTAAAAGCACTAAAAATCAACCAAAAATTCAAACAAAAATATTTTTATGTGTTTTATAGTTTTAGTGTTTTTTGTGAATTTTTGAGAATTTTCTGATGTTTATTTAATTTTCTAAAAATCAAAAAGTGACTGAAAAGAAAGGTACTATCCAGCCGAGCTAAAAGGGACTAGATAAAATACCTAAAGGCCCCAAATTAGCTGGGAGGTAATTTTCCTGTAAAGAGAATAAAACAAGGAAAATTTAGGCGTCAATTTTATTGTTTTTGGATTTTTAATTAATTTACTAGAATTTTTATAAGATTTTGAGTGTTTTTTTAATTTTTAGTGATTTTCAGTAATGAAAAATAACCAAAATTGGCTAGAAAATTAAACACAACAAAATACACAGTAGACAATTTTTTTGTAATTTTTAGACACTATTTAATATTTTTTTGTGTTTTTTAAAGTTAGACAGTGAAGAAAATAGAGGTTTTTGAATTTTTAAAAATATCAAATGAAAACAAAAATGTCCTCAAAAATCCTCGAAAATTTTACACTATGGCAGGAGCCTTGTGTCCAATTTTCGTTGGATTTGGAGGTAATTTGCTATTTTATTCAAAAATAAAGAGGGGGCACAGTGCATAGGGACCAAAGTGCAAATACCCAAGAGTCTGGGGGGTCTGGTGCAATTAACCCAGGAAGTCATGCACGTCGCGCGTGCCTGAGGCACTCAGGGACCTAAATGTGAAGAAAATAAGTTCCGAGGGTTTATTGGTAACAGGTACCAAAAGCCCAGGGGCTTATCTGCAAATGACCCAAAAATAATCGCACATGTTCAATTAAACTACGCACAGGGGTATAATTGCAAATAAGCAAAAACTTTCATTCATCCATTAACAATCAGAACTACAGGGGCATGTTATGCAAATACGCCAAAAACTCACGTGTCGATGCACGTGTCAGACCATACACAGGGGCATACATGCAAACTAAATATAGTACGAGGTCCTTTACGCAAATAACCCAAAAACTAAACAACTATACTAACTACTTACAGGACTAAAGACGAAATGAAATAAACAAGAGGGCCTAAGGGTAAATTACCCTTTATTAATGGAGCGGCTGGATGGAGGGCACGTGGCGCATCCGACGGTGGGGAACTGCGGCCGCTCCACAGCTGGGCTCCTTGGGCGAATCCGATGGCGAGGGTTCCTCCACGTGGGCGATCGGACGGTGTAGGGCGCAGGTGGCTAACCCTTATGCATCGGATGGCTGGGATCGGTTCTCCTGAGATCGGGCGGTGACTGCTGCTCCTAAGATGGACGGCCCCGATGAAGTCTGGAGCTGGAGGGCTGATCGAACGGAGGAGGAGGATGCTCGAAGAACAGATGACCGGCGAAGTTCGCCAGCCCAGTGGCCTCGCTCCGAGGCTCCTCTGCTGCGCCTGAAGGTCGGAGAAGCTCCGCAATGGTGTCCCGCAGCTGGTGGTGGGCTCCGATGATCCAGCCGAGCTCTGGTGAGACCCGGCGAGGACGGCGGAGGAAGCCTTCTGGTCTGAATGACCCGAGCTCTCAGATGGCTGGGGTAGTACCTGCAAAGATGACCAGAAGACTCGCGGGTCGAGGGCAAACTGCCTCGACCCGGTTAGGCGGGGTGACGGTGGACGATGGGGCGAGATGGACGAGCTCCGGCGAAGGGGAGACGGTGGAGCTCGAATCCCAGCTCCTGTGCGAGCTGGGTTGGATGGAGGGATGGAGAAGGCACGTAGGAGTAAGGCGAAGATGACTGTGGATTCCGATGATCGAGTCTATCTATGGAGCGGTCGGAATCGGCGAAATACGGCGGAGCGACGATTTGGGCGAAATATAAAGTCAAAGAAAAAGAAGGTCCTACGAGATTACCTGGGTGGAGGAGTAGACTGGGGACGAGCTTAGGAAGCTCTGGGTCTTCGCCTCGAGGAGCGTCTCCCTCCGAGGCTCGAGCTCCAGCTGGTGGTGGAGCAACGGCGGCGAAGCTCGCCGGATCAGTGGTCTCTCTTCCTCTCCTCGCTTCGACAGCACCGGACGCGAGCTGTCACTCTCGCGCACACTCTGGAGCTCACTGGGGGTGGAATCAAATGACCAAAGATGTCGAATTAGGGTGGCGGAGCTCGCTTATGTATGGGTGCAGGTCCGGGAAAAAGGGCTCGGGTCCGACTCCATGGAGCACGGATCCCTAGGATCTATGTCGGGCGACATTCCCGGATACCTGGGGAGTGATTAGGACCCTGGTTTAGGCTAAATGGTGCTCGGGTCTGGCGGTAATAAATGGAGGAAATCGGGTTCTCGAACCAGACCCGCGGGAGGTGGTCCTGGGGGAGGGGGGTAGTTGACTGGGCGGTCAACATCCCCAGGGCCAATAGGGATCAGCCACGTGGATGGATCTTAGAAGTGAAAATTAGGGTAGCTAGGGGCCGATTTAGCAAGAAGTTAAAACATGAAATCTTTTTATTTTATTTTTTTTTTCTATTTTTTAGTGATTTTTAATAATTTTTTCGAAATAAAAATAAGGTATATACATAATATGTAATATATAGGTATATGTACACTATATAGGGTTTTTAATTTTTGATTTTTTTAATTATTTTTATGCAATTTTATTCCTATTTTATATTTTATTTATTTATTTTATAAAATAAGGAATAAAAGGATATTTTTACTTCATTTTTATTATCTATATACATAGGTGAAATAAATACATATATACATTTATATAAATGGTATATTTACAATATATTTTTGTGTTATTAATTTTGTTATTTTTATTTTGTTTTTGTTTTAATTGTTTTTATTTATTTACACTATATAGGATATTTACAATAATTTTGGAAATTCATTTTATTTATTTATAAGGCTAAATAAATATAAGGGTGGTTCTATGTATATGTGATCATGTACAAGTTGTGTTTTTGTTTTCTTTTTAATTTTTAAATTTTTGTTTTGATTTTATATTTATAAATATATACAAATATTTACAAGCCTATTTTTGTGAGGAAAATACTTTTATTTTATTTACATATATATTTACATACATGAGCCCCTATCTCCCTCTACTTTGGCTTTTATGCGGTCAGGCCCATGCTGAGCCCTCCCTTGGGTTAGGTTACTCAATATTTATTCTAAATATTTCCCTCTTTTTCTTTTTAATCTTTATTCTTTTATTTTTGCACAAAAACATGCTAATTATAGGTTTTTATACAATGCATGCTTTTGGTAATTATTTCTATTTACACATATCTACATGCATTTGCAAAGGTTTTTGTAGCTAAAATATAAGAATAAAGAGTGATGAATGAGTATTCATCATGCATCGACACGTGTTTCGTTGGGCTATTTGCATGTTTAACTCTGTAGTTCTGGGTTGTTATTAAATGAGTGAATCTTTTTAGATAATTGCATTTATACCCCTGTGCGTGTTCAATTTGTGCATGTGCATTATATTAGTGGGTAAATTACACTAAGGTTCCAGGGTTTTTAATACTTGTTATTATTTAGCCCAGAAACTTTATTTCTTTGCAATTAGGTCCCTGTGTGCCCCAGACACGCGCCTCGCACGTGACTTCTTGGAAATTTTGTACCGGACCCCCTGGATATTTCATTATTTGCGTACAGGTCCCTATGCACTGTACCTAGGTTTTGTTTTTGAATAAAATATCAAACTCACTCCAAATTCAATGAAAATTAGAAACATGGCTCCTGCCATGTGGTAAAATTTTCTAGAATTTTTGGAGACATTTTTGCTTTTATTTACTATTTTTAAAAATTCAAAAACAGCCTTTTTCTTTACTGTCTGATTTAAAAATTCAAACAAATATTAAACTCACCTAAAAATTACACAAAAATTAGCTATTGTGTGTTTTACCTTGTTTGATTTTCGGACTAATTTTGGTCATTTTTCATTATATAAAACTCATAAAAATTACAAAACACTAAAAACCTCATAAAAATTCTAATAATTAATTTAAAAATCTAAAAACAATAATTTCAATGCCTAAATTTTCCTTGTTTCTTCTTCTATACAGGAAAATTACCTCCAAGCTTTTTAGGGATTTTTAGATATTGTATCTAAGTCCCTCAAACTCGGCTGGACATTGTTGATGATTTCTTGCATTGTTTTATTTTTAGAAAATTAAATAAAAACAAAAAAATACTAAAAATTAATCAAAAACAGTAAAAATCATAAAAAGAATAAAAACATTTTTATTTGAATTTATGATTGATTTTTGATGCATTAAATAATTGTTTGAGTAGGCTTGTTTCCTTGTTTTCTTTATTTCCTTAATTAATTAAAAATCCAAAAAAATTATAAAAATTTAAAATCCACCAAAAACACTTGTCTTTTATTTTATTTCTTTTTGAGACTACTTCGTAGGCCGCAAGGCCATCACGTGCTCCCTGAGTCCGACCCTGGTCGCTATACCAGGCTAATCCAATAGCCAGGATCGCTATCGTGTTTGATTGTTTTTGATTTGATTTTGGTGGTTCGTTTTACATTTTCTTGATTGGCTGATTGATCTCTTGAGCGACTAAGGTCGCAACGACCTGTGTTATTTCTTCATCCTTAGTTGCTTGGGATTTTTCGGGTCATCAAGAATAAGGATACCTTTCTACATACTGCAAAACCAGGTCCATTGTCAATGGATTTGCAGTAGCTTTTATGAATTATCAAGGTCAGCATGTTGCAAGCCCAAGCATACATCCTAACAGTTAGATCACCATGAGAAGCATATGAACACAAAGTGGAATATCAATTACATACTTAGCATAAAAATTAAGCATACTATTATTCAACGAACTGGAATATACAGAGATAAAATTAAGAATAATAAATGCACGTACAAAGAAAGTGCACATTGCAAAGAGCATCACACAACCACTCGGGAGCGGGTTGAGCCCGGCCCGAACCCGGACCCGAAGCCGCGGGCCTTGGGCTGGGCCCGGATCGTCGATTTATTAAAAAATGCGGACCTCGACCCGGCCCAAGGCCCGAAAATAATCACCAATGCAAGTATAGAAATGTAAAAATCAGAAAAGAAACACAAATTTAATTTTGAAATATCCGCCTCGTTTTTTTGGAAAAGCATATACATTTTTTGGAGTTTCTCTAATCTAATCCAAATATTTTCCTTTTCTTTAAACATTTTTTCCCTTTTTTATTCAATAATTTTGTTGGAAAAATAAAATTTGAGTTCCACGGCCTTCAGTTCCATGGAATTTGCATCACCGCTCGTCCTCCCGGATTAATTGCAAAGAACGTCCCTCTTGGTTCGCGTTAGGGATATATAAATGGGCGAATACGGATATATGTATTACCTTAACTTTATTCATTTTCAAATACGAATACGGATGCATATACAGATATTCATGGATATTAAAAATATCTTATCATATTCTTAAAAAATAGATACGAATGTAAAACGGATATTGATCGCATATGAGCAATGTTTGAAATACCCTATAGAAACGACTTAAATATATATGAATTGGATGGAAAACACATGCTATAAATTTACGAATTGTATTTGTATCATAAAAACTGTACAATATTGTAAAAAAGGTATAGAATTATATTATATATGGTTAAAAATAAATTTATGACTATATTTATATACGAAAATGGATATACGGATACATATATAGATGTTTGTGGATATCAAAACGATATCTATATCCTTATCTATTTTATAATGAATAAGGATACAAATATCAAAATCTGTATAAAACGGATATGGTGACAGATCGGATACAGATATATCCGTGATCGTTTGCATCCCTAATACACGCCCTGCTGGATTAGTTGCAAAGAACACTACCATTTATGACATATTTACGTAAATAACCTCCGAACATGACAACTTTTGAAGTAGTTCCCTCTACTGGATAACCTCCGAACCGAACGCTAATAATCTTTGAGTAACATAATTTTACATTTATGATGGTACGGGTGAAGGTAGAATCGTAGGAGGGAGGAGGAGTTGAAGACCTGTTTCATATATTTGTAATTTTACATTTATTTTTTAAACTATTCGGAATGTTTATATATTCATTCACCAAATCTATTTAGTATATCTGCATTAGGTGTAAGCCCTTATATAAGTTATTATTTTGACTGATATTTGAAGATCATGATATTATTCTTATTTAATCCGCCTCCATCTTATATATTTATCTAAGGTTGCACATATTGAATTTGTCGGATGTGAAAATTATATTACCATTCATTTTAAAAATGAATGGTAATATAATTTTCACATCCGACAAATTCAATATGTGCAACCTTATTCATAATTGAAAATAGATGTAGATGTGATAACAAACGTAATAGTATTTGTATTTAACTATTTGCATATTGAAAATAAATCGTATCTGTTTTGGTAATAGACTTAAAATCAAAGAAGTTGTAAGATTCGGAAACGACATTCCATCGACAACAGCCACACCAAGTAGTTTATATAGCTCGGTTTGTACTCATTTCTTTTTATTCTTTGATCCTATTTCTCTAAACAAATGGATACCCACGAGTAATCTATTATTCAGCAAAAAGTTCGTTCCATATAACCTTTTGGATCAGAATTCCAAAAAAATACCAATACTTTAACAAGCAGCACTCCGAGTATAGGTCATTACCAAATAATCACATGCGACGTATGCGACGTACTGTAACATTTTGTACTGGATAGAAATATCCAAGTTCCGCTTATTATCTCGTTCTTACAGGATATTTACCATAAAATCTTTTTTTTAAATTTCTTTTCATTATCACAAAATCATAACTCGAACTGCAGATTAAAAATAGAACAAAGTAATCTCTCTAGAGAGAGAGAGAGAGATGAAGATCCCCGACAAAGGAAATAACTCGAACTGCAGATGTAAAGAATCAGTACTTAAACTAATATTCAACTTTCTGATATTATCTACGTTCCATCTGAATCCGTCTTATATACACGTCTCTTTTCCTATACGGCATTTTGCACAATGTAATTACCACATCGATATGTAAACTACCTCAAAAATCCTCACATTACGATGTCGAGAGGGAGATTGTGTTGTTTCAAAGGTCGAGAAGGTAAGTTACAAAGTTTATCATTTGATAGACTCAAGTTAAAATTCATAGTAACTTTGATGTTTTATAATCTTGTTAACTTCCAACGATAATTCGGATGGGAGCACCATGTCATCTCGAAAAGAAAATGAGAAAACATCTGAAATGCATGCGAAAAAAATACTTTAAGTTTGATATTTGTATATGTCTCATAAGGGGTATATGCACTATAAACCCTAAGGATGCATTTGGTTGGTGGGTTATCCGAGGGTGGATAACCCGTTTTTGTGTTAGTGTGTTTGGTTGGTGGGTTAAGGGTTAGGAGGGTTTGTGTGATGTGATTGTATTTAAATTTGAAAAGTAGGTAGTTATTATGATATGATTGTATTTGAATTTGAAAAGTGGGTAGTTATTGTGATATGATTGTATTAAAGTTTGGAATAATCAGTAGAAGTTGAGTATTTTATGATTTTTAGATGATATAATGGTATAATAATTTTTTTAGTGGAGAGAGTGAGTAGGACCCACTAGTGGGTTAAGAACATGGGTTTTGGGGGGGTAACTGATGAATACTCATTCATCACTCTTTATTCTTATATTTTAGCTACAAAAACCTTTGCAAATGCATGTATATAGTTGTAAATATAAATAATTACCAAAAGCATGCATGGTGTAAATAGTAATAATTAGCATGTTTTTGTGCAAAAATAAAAGAATAAAGATAAAAAAAAGAGGGAAATATTTAGAATAAATATTGAGCAACCTAACCTAAGGGAGGGCTCAGCATGGGCCTGACCGCATAAAAGCCAAAGTAGAGGGAGATAGGGGCTCATATGTGTAAATATATTTGTAAATATAATAAAAATATTTTCCTCCAAAAAGAGACTAAAATAGGCTTGTAAATACTTATATATATTTATAAATATAAAAATCAAAATAAAAATGGAAAAATAAAAAGAAAACAAAAACCTTCACCTTGTGCATATTCATCATGTACATAGCCACTCCTATATTTATTTCACCTTATAAATAAATAAAATTAATTTTTATAAAATTTGTATATATTCTACTTTTTATGTTGTAAATAAATAAAATAGAAACAATTAAAACAAAAACAAAATAAAAAGAAAAAAATTAAAAATTATAAAATACATTGTAAATATACAATGTATATATATGTACATATGTATTTATTTCACCTATGTATATAAATAATAAAAATAAAATAAAAATATATTTTTATTCCTAATTTTATGATATAAAAAAATAAAATATAAAACAGGAATAAAAATGTATAAAAATAACAAATTAAAAATCAAAAATCAAAAAGACATATTGTACATATACTTATATATAGCTATAAAGTGTAAATACCTTATTTTTATTTTGAAAAATTAATTAAAAATCACTAAAAAATAGAAAATATTAAAACAAAAATATTTCATGTTTTGAGTTTTAATTAAATCGGCCATTTGCTATTTTTAATTTAATTTCTAATTCTTTTCCTGGTGGCAGCCTCCCATTGGTCCAGGGGGGTTGTTGACCGCTCGGTCAACTCCCCCCCAGGACCACCTCTCACGGGTATTAGGCGGGTGACTCGATTTCTCCCGATTATTGCACCTAAACCCGAACACCTCACACTTAAACCCCGGGTCCGTGTCACTCACCTCACATCCGACACCTTCGCCGGCACACCCGCCTCGAGATCCGCGCTCCACATTGCCCTACCCGATCAAATCTTGCCGGACCTGCACCCATATAAAGGCTGAGCTCCGCCACTTCATTCCTCATCTTTGGCTCATTTGTTCACCACCCAGTGACCTCCACCGTCTTGGCGAGAGTGACAGCTTGCTCCAGAAGGTGTCGCAGCGAGGAGGGAGCAAGGAACCACTGATCTGGCGAGTTAGCTCCGCCGTGCGACGCCTGGAGGTAGCGCCAGAGCCTCGGACGCTGACGGTCCTCGAGGCAAGGACCCAGAACACCAGTTGCTCGTCCCCAGTCGATCCCTCCACCCAGGTAGCTTAGATTCCTCCCCTTTTTCTTTGATTTTGATTTTTCCCCAATTTACGCTGTCGCCGTCCACCTCTGATTCCAGTCACGTCACCCATCATCCCAATCATCGGACCTCACCATCGTCTCCGCCTTCCTCCCACGCACGTTCTACGCCGCGCCACTCAACCCAGCTCGCACAGGAGCTGGGGTTTCGAGCTCCTCCGTCCACCCCTCGTCGGAGCTCGACCGCTCCGCCTCACCAGTCACCTTCACCCCCTCTCACAGGGTCGAGGCACTTTGCCCTCGACCCGCGAGCGTTTTGTTGTGCTTTGCAGGTACTTTCGAGCCTATCTGAGGGTCCGACCATTCAGGAGGAGGCGCTTGACCTCCGCCGACCTCGCCGGAGCTCCCCAGGACTCCGTTGGGTCATCGGAGGCCACCACCCGACGCGGAGGGCCCGCAGCTTTCTTCTCCGATCTTCAGCGGGCCGCGAGGAGGACGACCAAGCACACCCAGCCCCGACGAAGTTCGCCGGCATCCAGTTCATCCTCTACCCTTCAGAGCCGTTCGATGCACCCCCAGCTCCAGATTTGATCTTCACCGTCCGTTCGAGGAGCAGCCATCACCGTCGATCCTTGGAAGGTTGATCGAGACCGTCCGATCAGCGAGGTCGTCCCACGTCCATTCCCAGCCGACCGATCCCCCACGTGGAGACACCCCAGCCGCTCGATCAGACGAAGGCTTCCTTCGTTGGTTGCCACCCATTTCCAGCCGTTCATCCGCACACGTGGCACCCATCCGTCGGCTTGCGTAATAAAGGGTAATTTACACCTTAGGCCCTTAGTTTTGTTTGATTTCAGTTTAGTCCTGTAAATATTTTTAGGATTTTATTTACGTTGGTACATTTGCACTCTGGCCCTTGTCTTGTTTGCTTTTGCATATATACCCCTGTGTGTGGCGTAGCACGTGCATCGACACGTGCCTTTTTGGGATATTTGCATAGTTAGCCCTGTAGTTCCTGGATGTTATGAAATGAATGAATACTTTTGGATATTTGCAGATATGCCCCTGTGAGTAGTTTTTATGCGCATGTGCGTTTTATTTGTGGGTAATTTACACTCAGGTCCTCGGACTTTTGGTAGCTGTTACCAATTAATCCCAGAACTTGGTTTTGTTTGCAAATAGGTCCCTGTATGCCCCAGACACATGCCACGCGCGTGATTTCTTGGGAATTTTGCACCGGACCCCCCAGAACTTTTGGTAATTACGCACAGATCCCTGTGCACTATACCTAGGTTTTATTTTTGAATAAAATATCAAACTTACTCCAAATTCGATGAAAATTGGATACATGGCTCATGTCATGTTGTAAAATTTTCTAGAATTTTCGGAGACATTTTTGTTTTTATTTGATATTTTTAAAAAATCAAAAACAGCATTTTTCTTTACTGTCTAATTTTAAAAATCACAAAAAATATTAAAATCCATCTAAAAATTATAAAAAAATTAACTACTATTTCTTTTGTTGTGTTTGATTTTCTGACCAATTTTGGTCATTTTTCATTTCATAAAACTCATAAAAATTGAAAAACACCTAAAAACCTATAAAAATTCTAGTAATTAATTTAAAAACCCAAAAATCATAAATCCAGTGGCTAAATTTTCTTTGTGTTTACTATACAGGAAAATTACCTCTAGGCTTTTTGGGGATTTTTAGATATTTTATCTAAGTCCCTTAAGCTTGGCTGGACATTGTTGTTATCGTTTTGCACTGTTTGATTTTTAGAAAATTAAATAAAAATCAGAAAAATACTAAAAATTAACCAAAAACAGTAAAAAACATAAAATACATAAAAACATTTTTATTTGAATTTTTGGTTGATTTTTGAGGCATTAAATAAATTGTTGCGTTGGCTTATTTTCTTGTTTTCTTTATTTCTTTTATTAACCAAAAATCTAAAAAAATATAAAAAGACTAAAAATCCACCAAAAATACCTTTTATTTTATTTTAGTTTATTTTTGACTACTTCGTAGGCCGCAAGGCCATCACGTGCTCCTTGTGTTCGACCATGGTCGCTATACCAGGTTAAACTAATAGCAGGACCGCTATTTGATTTTGAGTTGATTTTATCTTATTTGGTGGTCTCTTTTTCTTGATTGACACACGAGCGATTAAGGTCGCAACGACCATTAGAGATATACCTGATCTACCTCGCTTGCTCGATCTACGTGTCATCAGTAACCCACCCAAAGTGGGGGGTAACCCCCCAGCTGAACGGCACCTAAGGTCATGTTTGGCCAAAGGAGTAAAGGGATACCCCTTATCCCACCCTTTCTCTCTCCAATGTGGGCCTCACATTTTTTCTTTTTTAATACATTAAATAAATTAATTTTCTTATTATTCACTCCATCAAAAAATAATATATTATGCCATCATATCATGTAAAAATTATAAACTGCTCAACTTCTACTCATTTTTTCGAACTTCAATGCAATCACATCACAATAACTACTTACTTTTCCAAACTTCAATACAATCATATCACAACAAATCTACAACAAATTCACCCACAATTTAACCCTCTATTCAAACACCAAAGCACAAAAATAGATTACTCTCTACCATTTTAACATACCGTAACTCGCATACCAAACGCACCCTAAGATCTTCGTCAATTACCCATTGAAGGGAAACCGTGAAGTTGAAGGAGAGCCTGCCATCTCTGTAGTCGGATTCTGAGGAAGCAGGATTCCTTTTTTTGTATAGATGATACCTACCGGCACTCCGCTAACAAGAGGTGAGACTGAGTAGTGACCAACACCCCATTGTATCCATTGCACCCATTTTTGCGAGAATCCCATCTTCATCATCAAAGCAAATAAAAACTTGCATTCCACTTTATCATATGCCTTTGATAAGTCCACCTTAATGCGTAGTCTTGGTGTCATAAGCTCTTGGGTCATTAAGCTGCAATCAGATATTTGTATGTCTTTTATAAATACTCCTTTATTTGGTAGAATGATCTTTGGCATCACCACTACAATTCGCTTTGCTAAGATTTTTACAATGATCTTATATATTATATTACAACAAGCAATTGGTCTTAGATCTGAAATGATCTCACCCTTGTGCTTTTAGATATTAAGGTGAGAAAAGTATGATTTGCTTCCCTGAGCATACCTCCACCTTCGAAGAAAAATTTAATTGCCTTTAACGCATCACTTCCTACAATATCCCAACAACGTCTAAAGAACAGCGACCCAAAACCATCAGGTCCTAGATATTTATCCAAATCAATTTCCCATAGTGCATCTTTAATCTCATCATCCTTAGGCGTGCATCAAGGACCTCCTGACAAATCAAACAATCTACAAGGGATTCGTGAGGCATAATGGGGGCGTACTGTTGGGTTTGCCTTGTATAAATCATTAAGAACTGGAAAGCTTCATCTTGAACTTCATTTTCTTTATCCACAACATCACCATTTTCATTCATAATAAGTGAAAGAGAATTTATATTTTGCCTTTGTCTTGTTGTTGTTGCAAAGAACCGTGTTGATCGATCTCCTTCCATAATCCAAACCATTAGGCTTCTTTGTCTCCATGCTTCATTCTCATTTGCAAGCATCCTCCTTATATCCTCTTTTACTGCTACCTCTTGTAGCTGACGAGATTCATTTAATGGATCGCCCCTGAGGCTATCGTTAATAGCTTGAAGAGTTGCCCGGAGCTCTTGCACCTTCTTTTTCCTCCTCCTATCTTCATATGCCCATACTTTCATCATACCTTTGATTTCCTTTAACTTCTGCACAAGTATAAAAACGGATTTTCAGCAAACTCTTCTGTCCATGCTTCTTGCACCACCTGTAAGAAACTGCTTCTATTGCACAATAGTTATAAAATCGTATGACAGAGTCGTCTCTTCGACGGTGTGATTTCAAGAGACAACTGACAATGATCACTAATCTCGGTATGAATGAAATGCAGTTTTCGCTCTGAAGCCAATCCTCACTAGCAAACACATGGTCTATTTTTGACACAATACGCCTTGACCCCATTGATGAGTTATCCCAAGTAAATGAATTCCCAGTGCCTTCTTCAATCTCATGCAAACCTACAATTGTGATGCAATTGTTAAATTCTGCAACTCTCCCTTGACAAATGGGAGCACCTCTTACTTTCTCATTATAACTGCGAACAAAATTGAAATCTCCTAATACAAGATACAGTCCCTTGATAGACTTCGCCCGAAAAACAGATCATCCCATAAGTGTCTCCTCTCATACCTATCATTATGTGCATAAACAAATGTCAGCCAGCAATTGAATCCACCAGCATTCACAGCATGGAGCTAAATCTGTTGATCGATCGTATATACCACCGTCACTATCCATATATTTGCCTTCCATAGAACCATTATCCGAACATTTGAAAAAATTTAATGCTTCTCAAGAGATGACTACGTCAAAACAAATTCAACTTCAAATAAAATAATAATTGGAGGCTAGCGATAAATGAAATCAAAATTTACAAAAATAATATTAAAACACATTAATTTTACATGCAACCACGTGTTATCATGTCCTTCCTGCACAGGAAACCCAACATATAAGGCACACGTGTCTGGATTGGAGACAAAGGAGAGACCGTCACGAGAATCCCGTTACAGTACCTTTACCCGCACACTCGGATGGCTCTTATCCCAATCAACACATCAACTTGCACTAATACTCTCCGTAAGAAATACATTTGAAATTCTTTAAATGATAAAAAGCTTTTTTAATTGGTCGTTGTGCAAATTAATGTTTTTCAAATCGAATTGAAGACAACTGGAAATTTTGATGGAAAGGTTGGATCGTTTGAACCAGGGACAAAGTCAGGAATTTCTGCTTTGGGGGAGGGGGGGATTATTAAGACTATATAATGAAAAAAATGGGGCTACCTCCAGATGGCAGCCAACGAGTTGCCTCAGCATTATTTTTCTCCAAATTTTTTTTATTTTTTTGAAAAATACTGTCATATATTTTCATTACTATATCCTTTTAATATGTCATTCCAATTTCGTGAGAAACATAGACTCTTATGCCCTCCATCTAGAATATGTTGATTACAACAGTTCTAAAACCACTAAAATTACATTTTCTACATGGAGGGCATATGAGTTTCCGTTTCCAACGAAATTGGAGTAACATATTTGAGGGATATGGTGATGAAAATATATGTTGGAAATTTTCAAAAAAAATAAAAAAATATTGGAGAAAAATGGGGCGAGGGTAGCCACTAGGGGCAGCCTCATTTTTCTCATATGTAATTTATCTTTGTTACTATTTCTCATAATGTTTACAAGTGTATTTCACAAAGATACCTGTCTTTGTCCCTTCTGTGTTCCCGACCACAAAGATACCTTTATAAACTTACAGTTTCACATAAATATCCCAACAAATATTGTACCGACAAAAAGATCGTTACAAAATTTTTCAAAGCAAAATGCACTTTCATTAACACAATGTTAAGTTATACCATTAAAATTAAGATTTTTAAAAAGTAATATTATATCGTTCATAATGTAGGAATGTAAAGGAGATATATATGTACCAATTTCATATAATATTGCATATTAGGGGTGTATATGGATCGGATTGAATTTAATTTTAGCTTAATCCATGTTCAATCCAACCTAAATGGATTAACTTTTTCCAATCCAGCCCAATCCATCAAATATATGAATCCAGACCAATCCAATCTATTGGATTACAGATTAGATCGGATTGGTTCGGATTTTTTTTATACTTGTGTATTCCATCTCAATTTTTTACCCTCTCATGTTTGTATTTTATCGCACGTTAGCCCTCAACATTTAAATTATGGCTCAAAAAAGATCATTTCACAACGAAATAATACATGTCATTAACAATTTAAAAAGGGAAGTTATGGTGATGAATTAAAAAAGACCACTATATAGGTATTTTGTTGTTGGGGTTATGTGTTACATGTAGTTACGTAAAACTTACAAATGTTGCTAATTAGATTACTGCATTCATGTCAAATTATGATTTTTTATTGATAGATTGGAGGGATTAGGGATGCAGACAGACGATGCTGATATGGATATAGGTGTTCCAGTTTCTTATCTAGTTTTAAATACGAATGTGA
The DNA here is from genome assembly GCA_037367405.1 of Ottelia alismoides. Taxonomy (NCBI): domain Eukaryota; kingdom Viridiplantae; phylum Streptophyta; class Magnoliopsida; order Alismatales; family Hydrocharitaceae; genus Ottelia; species Ottelia alismoides. Next base: position 39,559 of record JAZKJV010006075.1, on the reverse strand, counting down.
TGCACATAAAGATATTGGCGGATGAAAAATATATTACCATATCCGTAAAAATGGATATCTATAAAAAATGGTTAACGATCCCATAAGAATAATACAATAAATACTCTATATATTAGCTTAAATATACATGTATTGTTTGGAATACAAATGATATAAATATTCTAAATGTACTTATATCATAACAACTATACCAAATATGATAAAAGAAGGTACACGATTATGTTATGGGTTAAATGGGGATGCCCCCTTGAGGGAGCTAACTTGGCTCCCCCGCGCCATTTCACTCGTTTTTTTTATTTTTTTTAATTTCTTCCATGAATATTCATCACTATATCCCTATATTATGCTATTCAAATTTCGTGTGAAACAGAGAATCCTGCGGCCTCATGTAGACAATCATTTTTTAACGGTAATAGAGTTGCTAAAAATGACCCTTCTGGATGGAGGTCGCATGAATCTCTGTTTCGCGTGAAATCTGAATGACATAATATAGATATCTTGATGAAATTCCACGAAAGAAATTTTCAAAAAATAAAAAATAAAAAACAGAAGAAATGGCTGGGGGAGCCAAATTAGCTCCCCCCCATGGGGGCAGCCCCATTTTACCCTTATATTATATAAAGTTAAAAATAAATGTACAACAATATTTATATATAAACATAGATATATGGATACAAATATAGATTTTTGTTTATATGAATGTGATATCGGTATATGTATATATTTGAAAACGGATATGGATGCATGTGAAATCTGTATGATGTGGATACAATGATGGATCATATACGGGCATATCCATATTTATCCAACTTGTAAATATGAGATGGGGGGCCATTATATACAACTTATTATTATTATTTATAATTAACTATTTATATACAAATCATTTTCTATTATAATAATATAATATATATGTAAGGAGTACTTAGGAGAGAGAGAGAGAGCGAAATGGGGTCGTTCCCAAGGAATAGCCAACGGGCTGCTCCCACCCCCATTTTCCTCCAATTTTTTTTGGAAAAATAAAAATTTGTACATCATTAAATCCCTCAACATTCTATTAAAATTTCATCAGAAACAGAGACTTCTACAGCCTCCATCCAAACATGGTCGATTTAAAAAATCATACGACCGTTAAAAAAATGACGTCTGGATGGAGGGCCTAGGAGTCTCTGTTTCTGACGAAATTTTAATAGAATGTTAGAGAGATATAATGATGAATATTCAAATTTATATTTTTCAAAAAAATAAAAAATAGACGAAAAATATGGGTGGGAGTAGCCCCGTCGCTCCTCCCAGGGAGCAGCCACATTTTTCTCATATATATATATATATATATAGAGAGAGAGAGAAGTGATCCTATTCCATGGAGTAGGTAACTTACCAACTTCATTTTCTTCTTTTTTAAATTTTTTTATTTTTTTAAAAATGTTTCGATGGATTTTCATAACTATATTACTCTAATATGTTATTGACCTCCATCCAGACAGTCATTTTTAACGGTTACATATTTGCTGTATTTTTCATGTTCTGGATGGAGGATGTAGGAGTCTCTGCTTCTGACGAAATTTGAATGACATATTATAGGGATAATAATTACGAAAATCCACAGAAGCATTTTTCAAAAAAATTAGAAAATTTTTGAAAAAAAGAAAGTAGAGTAGCCTACTCCATGGAGTAGGATCCCTTTCCTCTATAATATACATAGGGTAAAATGGGGCTCCCTCCATGGCGGAGCTAACTTGGCTTCCTTCGCCCTATTTTATCAGGTTTTTTATTTTTTTTAAACTTTCTTCCATAGATTTTCATTAATATATCCCTAAATTTCGTGCGAAACAAAGACTCCTACGGCCACCATCCAGATTGGGTTGTTTTTAGCAATTTTGTTATCGTTAAAAAATGACTGTCTGGATGGAGGCCGTAGAGTCTCTGTTTCACATGAATTTTTAATGACATAATATAGGGATATAGTGATGAAATTCCACGAGAGAAATTTTCAAAAAAATAAAAAAATCGAGCGAAGGGAGCCAAGTTAGCTCCCGGGCAGCCCCATTGAACTCAAATAATTCTTCAAATTGTATTGAAACGGACTTGTGGGAATGATGCATTTGAGTTATCCTCGAACCCGAATGAATTAAAATATATATAAAATATAGAGTCAAATATAATTTATATATATAATGCAGCTAATGTATATATCTAATACTATACGTAAAATATAGTTTTGATATGCATTAATTATCATACATATGGATATATATATTATTTAAATAATATATTCAAAAACAATGAAAATTTTAAATAATATTTAAATTTGATTTAATATTTAAATTTGATCCAACTTCCAGTTACGTCATTTATTTTGAATAAATACAAACTTAGTTATGGTAAATTTTAATTGAATCGGATTAAATCAGATTCGAGTAGGGGGACGGGCCCCTCCCCACCCCCACGAGGGGCCGACCGCCACCCCTCCCCACACCCGCAAGGGGCCGATCGGGCCCCCCGTCCCCCCCTCCCACCCCCGCGAGGGCCGACCGGGCCTCCCGTCCCCCCTCCCACCCCACCCCCGCGAGGCTATTGCAGGCCTCCACCGCCCCCTCCCCCGCCCCGCGAGGCCACCGGCGTAGAGGCCGCGACGGCCTCCGGGGGAGGGGGGCATGGAGGCCGCGGCGGCCTCCGGGGGGAAAGGGGGCATGGAGGCTGCGGCAGCCTCCGGGGGGAGGGTGGTCCGCGACAGCCTCCGGGGGTGGGGTTAGAGGCCCGCGACAGCCTCCGAGGTTGGGGTTGGGGGTGAGGGTAGGGGGGAGATTGGAGGCACGCGGCAGGCTCGGGGGGGGGGGGGGGGGGAGGGGGGAGAAGGGGGGGAGGGGGGAGGGTTGGAGGCCTCAGACGACTTTCGGGGAGGGGGGGTTTGGAGGCCCGCGGTGGCCTCTGGGAGGGGGGTGGGACGGGAGTGGGGGGTTTGAGCAAGGTTTTAAAAACCGAACTGAACCGGTCGGTTGAACCGGTTAAACCAAGAACCGGAGGAAAAACGGTCCAACCATCCGGTTTTTATTCAGAAAATGAAAATCGGTCAAAACCCGGTTGGACCGCTTAAATCCGGTTGAACCAATTGAACCAAACCATCAGTTCAACCATCCATTTTTTACAAAAAATAATTTCCAATAAATCAACAATATACAAAATTTTTCAGAAATATTCACAATCTAATTTCATTCTAACCATATTTAGTGCCCCGTTATCTTTTCTCCTGCACTTGTGCCAATGACATATTATTGTTTGTCCCTTCATACCATATGGATTGCCTCTCTCTTCCTACATCATGTATGAGGTTGTCCGCTTATAACAATAACAAACGAAGAAGACGTTGTCATGGTCATATTATGAGAAGCAGTGAATTAACAATACTTGTCGTTAATTAGAGTTTAGATAGTTTAGGTCACATATATCTATTTATACAAATTTTATGAAATTTGATTATTATGCACTTTCGAATTTTTTTAAGAATATTTATACCCATAATTTTTAAGCAATTTCACTTGCGTTCCTATATTTGTTAAAAATCACAATATAATCCTTATGTTGTTATAAAACGGGAGCACGAGTATACTAATAAAAGCCACTACTGTTGATTTTGTAAAAATATAGAGGACACATGCAATTGTATTGAAAATATGGGTATAAGTGCTATTGGAAAAACTTGGAAGGACAAGAGTAATCAAATTCTCAAAAGATATGATGTAGTATTTTCCATATTTATTTATATGGTATACGGTTCTAACTCGGTTCGACCCGGTTGAACCGTACGAACCAAACCAATAATACAACGGTTCGGTCTTTTCAGGTTTCTTTGAACTGATGACGTCATCACCGGTTCGACCGGTTGGTCCTATTGGTCCAACCATAAAAACTAAAAGCCGATACATGCCCGATTCGACGTCCGGTCGGTTTTAAAACCTTGGGTTTGAGGTCTGTGGTGACCTCCGTGAGGTGGGGAGGATTGAAGTCCCGCAGCGGCCTCCGGTGGGTGGGGTGGGGGAGTGAGGCCCACGACGACCTCTGGGGTGGGGGGGAGGGGAGGGGCCCGCAACGAACTCTGGAGGGTGGGGTGTTGGAGGCCCGCGGCGGCCTCCGGAGGGGGAGGGGGCGTAGAGGCCGCGGCGACCTCCGGGGGGGAGGGGAGGGGGCGTGGAGGCCGCGGCGACCTCCGAGGGAGGGGGGGAGGGTGCGTGGAGGCCCGGTGAACTTACTCGGGGTCATGCAACACATACACTGGAAATAGACCAGAACCGAAAAATTGATTGGAACATCCAACCGAGAGAATTAAGATTGACTACCCTTGAATCAAAGAAATGCTTGATAGGGCCGACGGAGGGGAGATCCCTCGACGCCAGCGAGTCTAAGAGGAGGAGAGGTGTGGCAGTGGGAAGCACACAATATGTGGGAGGAGTGGCTGCAGGACGAGAGTACTAACAGGGAGGTAGGGTGGAGCATGGGTCCGGGCCGACCCTACCCAGCCCGCTGCTCGGCCCGCTTAAGCCCGACTCAAGCCCGAGCTGACTTTCTAAATGGGCAGACTTGGGCTGCTATTTTGGCCATTTATCAAATAGGGCCGGGCTCGGCCTTGAGCATGCCCGAACCCGAAGCCCACGGGCTGACCCAATTTAAGGCCCAAATCCAGTCCTGACCCATGAGCCCAGCCAGGCCCGACTCCTCAATTCAAAAATTCTACCTAATCTATTCGGCCATATCCCCCACAACTCCTCCCATTCGAGAGGAGATCCAAAATTGGAGTTACAAAATTATATTGTGCTTGTAATAAAATATTACAAATGCTAAAAAAATCCTCCAAATCCAATCCTCCGGAAATTGAAGTTGTAAATTATGTAAGATAGGTTATAGCCCAACTTTTATGGGATTCGTGGGCCAGCCTGACCCAGGTCCGACCCAGGCCTGACCCATCTTGGATCGGGCTGGGCTCGGGCTTGGACCGAGTTCCTGAAAAATGAGCGGGCTAGGCCCGACCCGTGGGCCTGATTTCCTAAATGGGCCTGGGCTGGACTAGGTTGGGCCCGGCCCATGCTCCACCCTACAGGGAGGAGAGGGCTACGGGTGGGGAGCAAGGGGCTGCGGGAGGAGACGCGAGGAATAGGGGGTGTGGGGGAGTGTTGAGGGGCATGCACAGGGGAAAGTAGGGATGAAAATGAATGTGAGTATAATCGTATCCGATCCGCTATCGTATTCGTTTTGTACATATTTTGACATTCGTATTCGTATCCGTTTAAAAATGGATGCAGATTTGGATACCACTTTGACATTCATTAATATTCGCACTCGTATTTGTATATTCATTTTCGTACATAAGTATAGTAATAAGTTTATTTATAACTATACATAACAACATTTTATGATTACATTCACCATTGTTGATTCAATTGTTATGAAATTACTATATATGTTATATATGTTTTATGCTTAACCTATCATGAACATGTATATTTTAGTTAATCTATCAAATATTTATGTTATTATTCGTATCCGATTCGTATTCGTTTTACATTCGTATTCTTTTAAGGATATGGTAACCCATTTTTCACATGCATCAATATTTGTATCCGCATTTGTATTCATATTCTAAAATAGATAAGATATGATTATACCTATATTCGCTTCCGTATCCGATCGTTTTCATCCCTAGGGAAAAGGGTTTCGGAGGAGATGCATCTACCGTCGATCTCGAATGTGATCGGATGGTGTGGGGAATTGCCTGTACCACCCGAGGTTTGCTCCTTTGTGTCTGTGTATAATTTATCAATATTGAAAGAGATTTATTTTAAAAAATGTTAATTCTATTTAAAAATATTGTTTAAGAATACAAAGATTTTTTCATTTTTAGCATGCATAATAGTTATATACTCGATCCTTCCTTGATGAATTCGTGGTTCCGCCCCTGTGTACGGTAACGAGAGACTATCTATACGGGAGATTTCTCCCCTGTGTCTGAACTGAACGTGTGAAATTTGCATTTAATGCCCAGTTGTTTTGCGCAGTTTTTCTTTTGTAGTTATGAAATATCAAAAAGTTTGGGTAAATGGCATAAGTATCCTGATAAAAAAATATTATTCTTGTTCGGCTGGATTGAGGACAAGAAATGGTAAATATCGTTAATAAAGATATAATGGAAGATGTAATGATATTGTGATCATTTTGACTGGGTACGTAGCCTATGTCAGTAGATTGCCTACTCGGTTTGATTATGTGGTTGAAACAGAATGGGAGTCGATCCTCTGGTATTGCCCCTGTTGCAGCAGACTCTGCAGTAAGAGCTGGAGCAAGAGCTGGAGCCGCTCGTCTTGATCGAGCGGTTCGCAGCGATTTGCACGGTAGGTTCCCACAAAAAGTGCAAATCGCTGCGAACCGCTCGATCAAGATCGAGCAGCTCCAGCCTCTACTGCAGAGTCTGCTAGCTGCAGCAGAGGCTGCAGCAGAGGATCCTCTCGCGAACAGAATACATATCAAATAGAGTTGTTCAATTCAGTCATCTCATAGAACGACATAGTCCGATCGAATGATCGGTCTAATCAAGTAGCTATCGCAATACTCAAAACTCGATTTGTTTTGTTTTACAATGGAGGTATGGAGAATGACCTAGAGTAGTTGAAGGCGTATCTATCTATCGCAATACTCAAACTCGATTTGTTTTGTTTTACAATGGAGGTATGGAGAATGACTAGAGTAGTTGAAGGCGTATCTATCAATGCGCTAAATGATTTGGATGGACCAATATATCAAATAGAAATCCGAAATTGATTTAGGTAATTCTTCATGGATGAGGATGCTCATAAGCCTGATAAAGCTTCAGAGAATATGCTATCAAACGATTTCGACTTTTCGTGGTTATGTATGGCTTATAATTACTTCACAGAAAAGAGCGGAGACTTGATAAAGATAAGGAAGGCCATAGACTCAGGTTAATGCTCTATATATCCTCCAAATTTCGCTTAAATCCGACATTATTTGCTATTTTTATCTTAATAGTTTAAGATTCGGATCTTTTTGAAATGGAGTTCAAGTTGCTTACATCTTGACCGATTGTTAGACCATTAAGATAAAATAGCAAATAATGTCGGATTTAAGCCGAAATTTGGATGATATATAGAGCGTCAACCTAAGATTCAATCTATAAAGTTGGATTTTAGAATCTAAATCACAAAAAAATTATTAGGGATTTACAGCACCTCTGCTGCAATACCCTCTACAGCAGAGGATCTTCTTCCCCCCATGCTACGGCTATTAAAGGATCCCATGCATATACCTCCATCTTCTTCTGGTATGTCTAGTCTGCTTTGAGAATCTATGTTTATTTTCTGCCTATTTTCCTGAAATCGGTCCCACGAGGAATGGTCATGGCCGCCATGTTCGCCATTGTTGACTGAGGCCCTGTTTGGTTGGAGAATAGGCCCTGGAATAAGGGGCCAATTTCTCCTCCCGACACGGTTCTCAGTGGTACGACTATTCCTCATTATTCCATCTTATTTCACTCTTATTCCTATCTTTATCTCACCTTACCTACCTTTATTTCACCTTATTCTCCTTATTCCTATCCTCCAGCCGAACAAAAGGAGAAATAAACCCTTATTCTCCATATTCCTCATCCTTATTCCTGCTTATTTCCGAACCGAACGCACCCTGAAGGTCCTATGACTCGCAAAAAATACACCATCTTTCTGGATGAATCCGGGGGTTTAATAATGAAGTTGTGTAAGATACAACAAGAGAGGGCCATACCAACTTGTTTAGGATAGATGTAGAAGGGGGAAGCTGAAAGCTCTAGAATATCAACTTCAATATGCTAAACATTCATTCAATATATAATCAGAGTTGTGAATGGCGATGGAAGATTAATTTACGCCATGGTTTGGAACGAGGAATGAGTCGGTGTTTTCTTAATAGTAGGCTCGGTAATTTCGGAGGTTCGGAGTGTCCCCCTAATGGGTCAGTGTTTACGTAGTCACAATTCACGAGGGATTGATCAAGTCTTGCAATACTTGCAAAATTATCTAACATGAGCCACATTAGGGAATGTGTAGTCGAATTCAACACATGGCATGGTGCATTATGATATTTGATTTGAGATCTAGGTACTATAAGTTTTTTCAGCAACACTATTTTATTACAATTTCGAAATCTTGACCTATCATTGTTAAATTTTGAACTAAAAATTAGCGATAATTAACTATAATTTTGACTAATAGCAACGGATAAGCCTAGCTATATGTACTGTCATTAATGATATAACAACGGATATAACATTCGTCGCTAATTCTAAATATAAAAAATAATATCGCAATGAATAACATAGTTCCTATGCATTTAACAATGGATGATTTGAAGCCGGATTTAAAAAAAACATGATTATAAATATCATAGGATGCCTATTTGTAGTAGTGATTATCCATGGACTACAAACATAGGGAGTTGTCGGTAAAGAGGATGCCTATTTGGTGGCATGAGGATGGAGGCAAACTAGATGTATTTGCCAACTCATGTTGTCTTACATCGTCACTCTTAGGACATGTTTGGTAACTGAGTTGGATTAGTGTATCCTCATGTGAATAGTAACTGTTTGGATGATTGGGAGGGTTGGAGAGGGTTGGATTGATAAATGTGATGTGATATATTGATTATGTATTATATTATTTGTAATAATAAAAATATATTTTATGTTAATTTTTTATTTGAACGTGGTTAAAAAATTAGGAAAAAAGGGGCTGCTCATTGCGAGCAATCAACATGGTTGCCCTGTCCTTTTTTCCATAATTTTTTTTGAAAAATTTCACCATGTATATTCATCTATATATCTCTCCAATATGCCATTCGAATTTCATCAGAAGCAGAGATTCATATGAGATCCATCTAGAACATGTAATTTTGACGGTCTAAAGACTACTGTAATTCATTTGTTCTAGATGGAGGGCATATGAGTCACTGTTTCTGACGAAATTCGAATGACATATTGGAGAGAGATATAGATGAATATACATGGTGAAAATTTTCAAAAAAATGCGGAAAAAATGGGACGGGGCAACCATGTTGGTTGTCCGCAAGGGGCATCCTATCAAAACCCTAAAAATATTATAACAAAGAAATTGTATGATCCAACCAGGAATGCAGGGATAGAGCATGGGGTATGCCAGGTTACCTTGACGTAGCCTGACAACCGAATATGCCCTTAAGGTGTGTTTGGTTCAAGAATAAGCATGAATACATGAGAGGAGTAAGCTGGAATAAGGCACTATTCCTATTCAGTTGGAAGGATATGATACACGAAATAAGATGAAATAAAGGTATGTATGTACAATAAATATATGAATAAGGTTGAATAAGGAGGAATGGAGGGGAATAATCGCACAAGGAAGTAGAGTAGCTAGGAAGGGGAATAACACCCTTATTCTTGAGAGTATTCTCCAAACAACACACTCTTAGGCCATGTTCATTTGGAGAATAAGCATTGGAATAAGGGGGCAATTCTATGTTCGATGTGGTTCCCAAGAGTACGGCTATTCTCATCCACATCCCATTATTTTACCTTATTTATCATTATTCCTATCTTTATTTTACCTTACTTACCTTTATTTTACCTTATAATTTTTAGGGATTTTTACCCGGCAGACCATATAATCTTTGTCAATTACCTCCATGACATTTTAAAACAACCTAATTCTCCCCACGACCCCGTAAACTTGCTAACTCTTACCCTCCAGATCATGTTGTTAACCCCCGTCCATTTACCCGTTAAAACTGTTGTATTTAAATTGTTAATATAGGTTTTAATTGGAAAACCTATTAAGTACAATTTGGTATTCAATTTGGTTTCAATTGAGAAACCAAATGGTTTGGAGGGAAAGTGGGAATTCCCAAATTTGAAACATGCTTGAGTTTGGGTGGGAAGTTTAGTACCATACCTTGGAGATCTAAACTTTTGGTGGACTTATATATGAGTCCACACCCCAAGCTCTTGTAGCAATAGTAGAGAGGAGGAATGGAGGACCACACACGCGCGCGTGCGCGCGCTCCGCTCCGCTCCGTCTCCGTCTCCGGCTCCGGCTCCGGCTCCGGAGAGTCATCTCGGATCTCGATACTTTTGCCGTGGGTTTCATTTGGTAAGTCGATTAAATTAATCACACGATTAATTTGGTAAGTCGACTTAAATGGGAATTCAACTCGCCATTATGGGCACGTTTTTTGGGATCCGAAAGGAAGCGTTTTCGGGACGCAATTTTGGAAACCAAAGGTCGCGTTTTTAGGACGCGAGCCCCTCTATTTATATCCCTCACTCGACTCGGTTTTTCTTCACTCGCAAGAAAAACCTCTCTGCACGCCGTTTCTCTCTGGTTCTTCCTCTCACGGACGAACGTTCTCTTCTTCCTCTCTCGGCTGCATCTCTCTGAGGTACAATCGAGGACGATCCTGTTGGTGTGCGCCGACGACGATCGTGGAACCGTCGTATCCTGGGAGCAGATCGCTAGTACCCTACGCACAGGTTATTGTGGGGGCGATATTCTTCTCTAAGGACAGTCCATTACATGGACGCTTCGGTGACTTCTAAACTGATCTCTGTTTTATTTTATTTGTCGCAATATGTTTATTGCTTTACCCCTTTCTGGATCATGTCCGTGTTATTTATGTTTCTGTTCTTTTAATCGGTTCCTGTTTGCATTGAATAATCGATAATGATTGGGAAACATTTGATTAATATGATTTTAATCTGTTTCGTTTCTCTGTTAATTCATTGGATCCGATATTATATTGTTTAATGTATACACTGGTATTCTTATTTACAACAATCTTAGAGAAGATATCTGGAACCGTTTTTAAAATGTCGGAAACAATGTTTAAATCGAGGGTAGATATGACGGGTATGCCTGAAAAATTCGGTGGACAGAATTTTAAGCGTTGGCAACAACACATGAAGATCTGGTTAACCACCATAGGGTTAATCTCGATGCTTGAAACTGACTGTCCTACGGTGGAGGCGGAAAACCCCTCACCTGATAGCCATAAGGCGCAATCCGCGTGGAAGGAACGCGACCGTATATGTCCTGGTTGTATCTTGTTGGCTCTGTCCAACACTTTGGTTTGACGTATATTGTTCGTCCACGCAGACTGCGAAGGGGTTATGGGAAGACTTGGATCGGAAGTATAACACCGAAGATCTCGGTATTGAGAAATACTCCGTAGCCAAATTTTTGAAGTTTTCCATGGCCGAAGGGAAGTCTGTTTCTGAACAGGCACACGAGTTTTTACTCCTATTCCATGGTTTAGAGGATGCCGAAATTGAAACTTACAGAGAAGTTTCAGGTCATGTGCATCATAGAAAAATTCCCAAAGTCGTGGGAAGACTTCGGTATGACCCTGAAACACAGAAAGGGGAAAATTTCTATAGATGACTTAATGGTGGCTATTTGCCATAGAGGAGGAACACAGGAAACAAAAACCTGTGCTTCCTATTGATATTCAGGATAAGGTTAATCTTGTGACCTCGAAGGGCAAGGATAAGAAGGGAAATGGACCCAATAACAATAAAATGAAACCAAAGGCAAGATCCAGAAAAAGGCAAAGAATAAACCCTGCTGGCACTGTAATGAGGTTGCCATTGGAAGAATGACTGTCCGTCCTTGAAGGCTCAACCTAAAGCTACAGACGGGAGTCCACAAATGAACATGATCACTATGAGACTCGGGTCTAGCGAGGGGTATGTATCTGTAAAACCTGAACTATACAGTATCCATGATCCAAATGAGTGGCTCGTGGATACGGGAGCCAATGTAAATATATGTTCTGATAGAACGTTGTTTTCTTCTTATCAGACCTGTAGCGATGGGACTGTGAAGATGGGGAACGATTCTGCAGCCAGGGTGCTAGGGTCGGGACAAGTCAACTTGAGGTTCTCCTCTGGACGTTGCAAAGGGTGCTGCATGTTCCTGACATCAAGAAAAATGTGTTATCCGGCTCTATCTTAGTCAAAAATGGTTTTGAATTAAACTTTAAATGTAATAAAGTTGTTATTCTGAGACATGGTGTCTTTTATGGTAAAGACTATTTGGCTGACTTTGATTTGTTATTTAGAATCAGATGTGATTCAGTAAACATCAATGAATTGAATGTTTTGAATGCTGAATGTTCTAGTTCTGTGTCTCAAGTTGTGAACAATCTTGAATCTTGTGATCTGTGGCATGATAGATTGGGACATGTAAACCTAAATTCAATTAAAAGAATGATGAATTTAGAGTTGATCCCTAAACACACAATTGATAAAACTAAAAAATGTAAGATATATGTGCAAGCAAAGATACCTAAGAAGTCTTTTCAGTCTGTCTCTAGAGATAGTGAAATCTTGGATCTAATGCACACAGATATCTATGAGTTTAATGGTGTGTTAACCCGAGACAATAAGAAATACTTTATCACCTTCATAGATGATGGCAGTAGATACTGCTATGTACATCTAATGAAAACCAAGGATGAAGCCTTAGAGAAATTTCTTATCTTTAACAATGAGGCTGAGACACAAACAGGAAAAGTGCTTAAACGCCTTAGGTCAGATAGAGGAGGTGAATATACCTCTAACTTATTTGATGAACAATGCAAATCTTTTGGCATAGTTCATGAAGTTACGGCCCCATATTCACCGCAATCAAATGGGATAGGAGAACGGAAAAATAGAACCTTAACTGACATGATCAATGCTCTCCTACAGAGTTCTGGACTTCCAACCTATATGTGGGGAGAAGCCTTGAATACGGCTTCCATATTCTGAATAGGGTGCCTCCAAGACATATGGAAAAGTGTCCCTTTGAACTGTGGAGAAACAGGAAACCGAGTTTAAGATATCTCAAAGTGTGGGGCTGTCTCGCTAAGGTTTTAGTTCCAGAACACAAGAGAAAGAAACTTGGTCTTAAAACTGTTGATGCGGTCTTCTTAGGTTACAGAAAATAGCTATGCATATAGGTTCTTGGTAATTCGGTCCGAGATACCGGGCATAGATGTCAACACTATTGTTGAACTCCGTCATGCTACCTTCTTTGAGGATGTCTTCCCATTGAAGACAGGGATTCCTCAGAATCTGACCATTGAGGGCGCCTCCACATTAGGATCTATTCCAGATCAAGTGGAAAGTATATCGAATGTGGGGGTTGAGACTCAACCTGAACCCAATGATCTTTCTGAAGAGAATGAGCCAAGGAGGAGTAAAAGACTTCGGATAGCCAAGGATCTGGGTAGCGACTTCGTTGTATACCAGATCGAGGGTGATCCACCAAGTTACAAGGAAGCCATGGCTTCGTCTGAAGCAAAACAATGAAAGGAAGCCATCAAATCTGAGATGGATTCCATTATGGCTAATGCAACTTGGGAGTTGGTTGATTTACCCAAAGGGTGCTCTATTATTGGGTGCAAGTGGGTGTTTAAGAGAAAGCTTAGACCTGACGGATAAATTGAAAAGTACAAAGCCAGATTAGTTGCCAAAGGCTTTAGGCAAAAGGAAGGTATCGATTATTTTGATACCTATTCCCCTGTGACTAGGATGACCACAATCCGGATGCTCATAGCATTGGCTTCTATATATGATCTCTCTATCCACCAGATGGATGTGAAGACCGCCTTCTTGCATGGCGATCTTGAGGAAGAGATCTATATGGATCAACCTGATGGGCTAGTGACTCCTGAGAATGAGGGAAAGGTTTGCAAGCTTGTCAAATCCCTTTACGGATTGAAACAAGCACCAAAGCAGTGGCATGAAAAATTTGACAAGACTATTTTGTCATTTGGCTTTAAGGTTCATGAATCCGATAAGTGTGTCTATTCCAAGGTGAAAGGTGATGAGTGTATTATCTTGTGCCTATATGTCGATGACATATTGTTGTTTGGATCACATATGAGGATTATTAACGAGACTAAGGCTTTTTTGAGTAGCAAGTTTGAGATGAAGGACATGGGTGTTGCTGATGTAATCTTGGGTCTCAAACTGACAAGGTCAGTTGATGGGATTGTAATTTCTCAATCTCACTATGTTGAGAAGGTACTTGAAAAATTTGGATATCAAGATTGCAAAGCTGTAAGCACTTCTTTTGATTCATCCAAAACGCTATTTAAGAATAAAAGTGGAGTACCTGTAGCCCAGCTAAGGTATTCACAAGTAATAGGAAGTTTAATGTATCTTGCAAATTGCACGAAACCTGATATTTCATTCTCGGTTGCAAAGCTGAGTAGATATATTAGCTGTCCTGACCGTACTCACTGGGAGGCTCTTGATCGAGTACTGAAGTACTTGAAGGGAACTATTTCCCTTAGTTTGCATTATGGTAGACTTCCATCTGTACTAGAAGGATACAGTGATGCAAGCTGGATAGGGAAAATAGAGGAGTCTGGGGGTAATGGTGTTACAGGGTATGTATTTACCCTTAGAGGCGGTGCAGTCTCCTGGAGGTCTGTAAAGCAGACCATTTTAGCTCGATCTACTTTTGAGGCCGAGCTGTGTGCTTTGGACACTACTGGAATTGAGGCTGAATGGTTAAGGGAACTTCTGTCTGAAATTCCCATGGTAGGTCAGCCTGTTCATGCGATCTCGATATATTGTGATAATATGACCACAATTGTCAAGATCAAGAGGTGAAAGTTCAACCAGAAAACAAGAAGGCACATACAAATCAGACTTAAGACGTTAAGGGATTTGGTGTCTCGAGGAGTGTTGGCTGTGGATTTTGTTGGATCCAAAGACAACACAGTAGATCCGTTGACTAAGGGACTTGATAGATCTTTAGTCCTAAAGTCTAGGCTTGGGATGGGACTGAGACCCATTGGGAGTTCCTCTACAGTAGCAACCCAACCTATTTGAGTGGAGATCCCACAAAGTAGGTTCAATGTGGTAATAACAAGCTGTTTGGAGAACTGGTTGGCACTCTAAGTTTAATGCGTAAGCATGAGTGTCTTATCCCTGGAAGCCTGAGTGCCATTTAAGATGCAAGTTTAGGAAGAGCGTAGGCTCTGAATGGATTCAAGCCTTTGGGCAGGATGTTAGCAGTGCATCCTTGGAGAACGCCACCTATGTAAGTGTAACTGTATGCCGCAGTTAAAGGAAGAGGGTCTTTCCTTAACACACTCATGAAACAGGATAAGGGTGCATGGCCTTTAAGAGCACCAAATCTGAAGATTGTACCAAGAACAACGCTTTGTTGTTTTTACCTTATACTTTAACACGCAGGTCTGAAGTTTAAACGTAGTTTACTTCGTTCCTGTTAAAGTGAAAGCAGTAAACTCAGGTAGAGGTTTAAACCGGAAGGTACCTTTACTGAAAGCAAAGTGTGGGCAGCCGAAAGAAGTCTCTTGAATCTTTTTGAATCTCTTTTTCAAATTGGTGAATTCGTGGGGGATTGTTGTATTTAAATTGTTAATATAGGTTTTAATTGGAAAACCTATTTAGTACAATTTGGTATTCAATTTGGTTTCAATTGGGAAATCAAATGGTTTAGAGGGAAAGTGGGAATTCCTAAATTTGAAACATGGTTGAGTTTGGGTGGAAGTTTAGTACCATACCTTGGAGATCTAAACTTTTGGTGGACTTATATATGAGTCCACACCCCAAGCTCTTGTAGCAATAGTAGAGAGGAGGAATGGAGGACCACACACGCGCGCGCGCGCGCTCCGCTCCGGCTCCGGCTCCGGCTCCGGCTCGGGAGAGTAAATTCGGATCTCGGATCTCGATACATTTGGTAAGTCGATTAAATTAATGACAAGATTAATTTGGTAAGTTGACTTAAATGGGAATTCAACTCGCCATTATGGGCGCGTTTTTTGGGATCCGAAAGGATGCGTTTTCGAGACGCAATTTTGGAAACCAAAGGTCGCGTTTTTAAGACGCGAGCCCCTCTATTTATATCCCTCACTCGACTCGGTTTTTCTTCACTCGAAAGAAAAACCTCTCTCACGCCGTTTCTCTCTGGTTCTTCCTCTTACGGACGAACGTTCTCTTCTTCCTCTCTCGGCTGCAGTTCTCTGAGGTACAATCGAGGACGATCCCGTTGGTGTGCGCCGACGACGATCGTGAACCGTTGTATCCTGGGAGTAGATCGCCAGTACCCTACACACCGGTATTGTGGGGGCGATATCTTCTCTAAGGAAAGTCCATTACATGGACGCTTCGGTGACTTCTAAACTGATCTCTGTTTTATTTTATTTGCCGCAATATGTTTATTGTTTTACCCTTTCTGGATCATGTCCGTGTTATTTATGTTTCTGTTCTTTTAATCGGTTCCTGTTTGTATTGAATAATCGGATAATGATTGGGAAATATTTGATTAATATGATTTTAATCTGTTTCGTTTCTCTGTTAATTCATTTGGATCCGATATTATATTGTTTAATGTATGCACTGGTATTCTTATTTACAACAAAAACTAATCAGATTCCGATATGTTCTTTTACATTATATCCATTTTGTTTATCAAATTTACATTGAGTGTCACTCTCCCTCACCTCCTCCTCATCTCCCTTTCCCAACCACCACCTCCTCGACCTCTGCCGCCCTCACCCTCCTCCTCCCCGACCTATATCCTCGTCCTCCACCTACCCAACATCCGCCTTGTTGTCCTCCTCCATGTCCAAATTCAAAGCAAGACATTTGACGGGTTGAAACTGCGTCTGCTACTGCAAATAAGATTTTTTTTAATGATTTGATCCACCAACTTTAAATATGTACAACAAGAGGAAATATCTCAAGAGCAATTCATCTCAAAATATTACTTCAGGAAGAGTCCAGAATCCAGATCATTTGTGACGACCACAAAAGGAGCCAGGTTGATACAAAAGCCGAAAACACCAGATGACATTGGGATCCATGAATGATAGTAGGGGTGCACATGGATCGAATTGGATCGGATTTTGGCTTAATCCATGTCCAATCCACACATAACGGATTTTTGATATTTCCAGTCCAATCCAATCCATTAAACATGCAAATCCAATCCAATCCAATCCACCGGGTTACGGATTGGATCGGATTGGTTCGGATTTTTAACGCTCACCTAATCTATGATTAATTTTGTATCATAGTCGAACTCGACGTTCGAATCATGGTTCTAAATTTAAGATTATGTATAAATGTAAAGAAAAGAATAGTTAATTTTTTGAAAGCAACTTGACTTAATTTTTTTGAAAAGCAAAAACATATATGCTTGTTATGAATTTATTACAACCGATCATTGTATAACTAAATAAAAATAACATACTTGTGATCCGTAGAAATCATAAAAGAATCATATTGACTTTGATAAAATTGCAAATTTGTATATATCAAATAGGAACTACAACTAGATAATTACGCATACGCAAGGAAGACCTGATTGCGCATGCGCACAACTAGGACAAGGACAACATCCGGTGGAGATATGTGTGCACCTGAGGATGGAGATGTATGTGGCGCAGGTGAGTGTTTTGTTTGTAATGGGTCCCGAGTGGGTTTAGATTTATGTATTATTATTTTTAGAAGTTTGTTTCGTTTGAAAAATTGGAAGGGCCTAAAAGACATTGTGGGTATGTATTACTTTTTTCTAAACCAACTAGTAGGGTGAGATAAGAGGTTTTCCAGCAAGTTGTGTGTAGTAAAACTTGAATTGGAATAGGTTATAAAAAGACTAGCTTGAGTATTTACACATAGCTTTCAAATAAAATGTAATATATAATATGCTTATTGAGAATAAATAAAGTAATAGATGTTATTATTTATTAACGGATTAACGGATTGGATCGGATTGGATTTTGACAATAATCCGATCCAATCCATAAATGAACGGATTTGTAAAATTCCAATCCGATCCGATCCATTAAACTTATAAATCCAAACCGATCCAATCCAATGACAATGGATTGGATCGGATTACGGATTTTATCCGATCCATGTGCACCCCTACTCATACCATCAGTGAGAAGAATATCCTCGAACATTCAATCTGAACATGAGTTAGATAACAAGAATCATGATAGTGATCAACCTGCAAGCAAACTGAGCGACGTGTTCTACTTCCAGAGCCATCAATATAGTTCTCCGTGTTGATTGCAATCTTCGAGAGCATATCAATAGAATCCTCTGACATGCCACTGGTACCACCGGTCTCGAAAATATCTAGAACCTCTTGAAACGACCGATCGATGGCATTTGGAAAGAACATGGGATGCAATATTCACCGTTGGATTTTTATCGGTTAGATTTAACTTAAAGAATTGATTCAAATAAAGTTAAAACTGACGGCAGGGTTTGTGAGGTAAGACGAATCAAGTTTACGGGGTCGTCGAGGGAATTGGGTTATTTCAAAGGTCGAAGAGGTAATTGACAAAAATTATAGAATCTGTCGAGTAAAAATCCCTAATTTTTATTCATATATTTCCAGCGGAACAAAAACAAACTTTTATTATCCTTATTCCTATTTTTTTCCTGCTTGTTTCCGATCTGAACGTTTCGGGATGTGATCGTAAAATACCAGAATATTCGACGTAAATGGGAAAATGTAGCTACACGTCCTAAACTATGTCTAATAAATAGCAACGAACTGTCGCTTCAAATTAAATATTTGTCGTTTTTTTGATTAATCACGGAATTTAATACGAGATGGCGATCAATACACGCAAACAAAGATAGAACGGAGGGGTCTGTGGGGGAAAAAAGGCAATATGGCCAATGGCACGTGACGAGGATAATTCCATCTGCGGCAATCGCACCCCTTCCGCACGTGTCACAGTTTTGCTACACAATTGTCAATGTTTTCTATGGGTAAGATTAATCTTTCAATTCAAGTACTAAAGGCATATATATACGGGTTAGGACGAGTTATACTGATAGAGGGTAATCTATTTTTATGTTTTTGTGTTTGGATAGAGAGTTAAATTGGGGGTGGATTTGAGGTGGGTTTGTTGTGACATGATTGTATTGAAATCTGAAAAAGTGTATAGTTATTGTGATGTGATTGTATTGAAGATTAAAAAAGTGAGTAGAAGTGGAGTATTTTTATAATTTTTATATGATATGATGGTATAATATATTATTTTTGATGGAATTGATAAAAGAGAATTGATTTATTTAATGTATTAAAAAAGAAGAAATGTGGGACCCACATGAGAGAGAGAGAGAAATATGTTATGGGGGGTAAACTCCCGCACTACCGAATACCCCCTTAGGGTTACCAAACAAAATGCAAAAAGTTACGAAAAGTGTGGAGGTATATATAAGATCACCATCTAGGTGCACGGATGAGTTCAGTCAGGATCCGGGGAATGCGAAATCCAGGTCCTTGGAGAGTTCTCCAGATATTGGACGCCATGAACAATCGTACGTGTCACCTTTTGAAGCGTAGAGAGGCAACCAGTGGTCCATCTCTGATAGCGTTCCTTCCCGATTTCCCACGAAGACGCGACAATATCAGAGGAGCAAAGACGTCTCAAGTCAGCACCTTCAATGGTCGAGATCCAAGCCAATAGGTCAATCAACGAATGACATGGAGGTTGTGGCAACCCAAGGCATCACTTTGGTCAGCCTAGTCCGTGCTACCTTGGAGGAGGGGGGGGGGGTAGAGTTAGGGTTCAGTGACCATATCTTCTTCATCTGCAACTTCTTATCCCCCGCCTAGTAGGGATGAGCATTGGATCGGACCCAACCTAGCCCAGCCTGAGCCCGGTTCCAATTTACAGGTTTGCGGGCCAAGCTTAAGCCCATCGAATTTTATGAAATTGCAGCCCAAGATCGAGCCCAACCCACAAGTACATGGGTCGGGCAGGCCCGCTATATTAAAAAATATTTAAACGTGAATACAATACACATTTAATATGCAAATATACATATTGAATATGTATTTCTTCAAACATGAACATAGTTGATGTCTAAACAACATAGAATAACATCAATTTAAAAATGAAGATCCAATGCGATATTAGAAATCAAAAAATTCATATGAAAAAAACTCGAGCCTATATACGGGCTTACACTCGGACTTATACTCAGGTCGGCCCACGAACTTCGGACTTGAACTCAAGCTAGCTAAAATCCAACTCGAAAATTAGATCGGACCAAAAATCAAGATCTAGCTCCTTCGTTTATCATTCCAGCTTGGACCGAGCTAAAATATGCTCTTCCCCGCCGCCTAGGCCCTGGTGCTCTCTGGCATCAATGTTATCATCATCAGCAAATGTTATTATTTTGGCTAACCATTTTTATTTTTAAAAAATACTTTTTCTTGAAAGGTATTTTAAAAAATACTTTCCCGTACTTGTCAGGTGTCAAACATCGGAATAAAACTCTGACGTGTGATTAAAAAAAGTACATTTCCGGTGAATTTTGTAATAAAAGTCCTTACAATTTTGGAAAGGGATTTTATCACTTGTGCCCCTCTGAGATATTGCAATATCAGTTATGCCCCTATCTTTTTGGTAATATCAGTTGTGCCCCTCACTTCTTGCAAATATATCACTTGTACCCCTCGAGTTAGTTTCCGTCCATCCCAAACACAAACAGACGTTAACTTTAGGGACACATCAGGAATTAAATGAGAACAAATGAATGGAAAAGTCCAATCACTGTTCATCTTCCTCCTCCTCTTCATCTTCCTCATCCCCTACCCATGCCACCTCCCCCCTGCTGCGCCCCCAGGCCGCCTTGCCACGCGCCCCCCTTGCCCCGCCGACCCGGTTGCCCCGCCGACCCGCCCCGGCGCCCCCACCCCAGGTCTCCCCTCCGTCCCCTACACCCCTCCCCCGGTTGCCCTCCGCCACCCGCACCCCACCGTCTTTTCCCCCCTGCTCCTCCACCGACTTCCCCCCCCCCCCACCAGATCCTCCCTCTGCTTCGAGCTCCTCCTCCCTGTCCTCGCGCCGCCTCCACTGCCCCGAACTTCTCCCCACCGCCCCCTAGCCCCTTCCACCGCGTGCGCAATTCATATGAATGGAATTAATAAGACACGCATTAATACACGCATTAATACACGCAGTCTGTTCCGCCAAATCGATCGTGTGGATCTTCCGGATTCTCGCATGTTAGAAGAACTCGAAATCCAGGAACTTACCCCCAGCTTCCACCTCCCTTCCCACCATTTTACTGTCATTGCTGCTTGCTGCTACTAATGCAGCTCCAGATGCTCCGACCTTGGGCAGTGGATTGATCTCAACGGGCCTTGGAATCTCTGGCGTGTGCTGCAGCGTATCAGCGCCCAGTTCACTCCTTCGAAGAAGGGATGTTGTTTGATCTCCGTAGCTCCCCTCTTGATGCCCAGCAGATGGTGTGGTTCCTTGACCAGAAGACCCCTGATCAGATCTCTGCTGGCGTAACTGGTTGGAGGCGACTCCGGGAATCTAAGCTGCTGGCCTACGACATTGAACAATGTTGCACGGTTACCGGATCCTTTGAAGGGTGTCTTCCCGTAAAGGAGCTCATGCAAGAATATGCCAAACGTCCACCAGTCGACGGCACTGCCATGACCTTCTCCCTTGATGAAATCTGGAGCGAGATATTCATGGGTACCAACGAAGGACATCGATCGAGCAGCTGTAGGCTCTGCAACAAGCTCTGGTAAGGTACCGGACTGTACACCGACTTCCGATCTCGACTTGTTAAGTTTTTTCTTGCTTTTGTGTGCAAATATCTTTGGAATGAAGCAGGAAGGCTAGATGCAAACGGTGGAAGGCTCGACACATGCAGGTTGAACGCAGAATGCTCCAGAAGCCCTTTTCGAAGGATCTGATTCGAAAAAGGATAATCGGAGCCGAGTGCGTAATTCATCTGAATGGAATCGGAGTCACGACTCGTCGCAAATCTGCCTCTTTATCCCCACGAGCAGGCACCTTCTACAGAACTGGAGCTTCTCAAAATGGGGAAGAACAGTCTGTGGTTCCAGATTGAATATCAGCCGCCTTAGGGGCGGAGGGAAGGGCGAGGAAGGGGGGGTCCTGGCGGAGGGAGGCTGGGGCGGAGCTCGAAGGGGGGGCGGGAGAGGAGTTCCGGGCGGAGAGGGAGGAGGAGGTTGGAGGGGGGAGAAGAAGATGGGGGAAGAGGAGGAAGAATAGGAGTCTGGACAATAATACCCCTCTTAACTTCACCAAGGTTTGAAAAAACCACGGTTAAGTCAGCTCATTGACGGTCAATCCGACGGAAGGGCACAAATGGTAACGGAGAAAGAAGTGAGGGGCACAACTGATATTACCAAAAAGATATGGGCATAACTGATATTGCGATATCTCGGAGGGGCACAAGTGATAAAATCCCTTTTGGAAATATAAAGTGCCATTATATAGGATTCCATTTCCTAGTTCATGATCAAAATAAACTCCGGTTTCCATCGATCTCTTACTGAAAACCAATAGTTCTCATAAATCTCATCATAGGTATCAAAGGATACATATTGAACATGAATGAGAATTTCTATTGAACCAGTGACGTGTCATTTTTATTAATCTCCATCAAAGCCACGAAAGACCGGTCGTAAGAGCCTGAAGAATAAGGTTGTTTTTTTCTATATTTATAGGTAGAGTTAAATGGGGAGCTGCCTCGTAGGGGAAGCTAACTTGGTTCTCCATCCCATATTTCCTATTTTTTTATATTTTTTCGTAAATTTCACCATTATATTACGATATTATATCATTCAAATTTCATGTGAAAAGAGTCTCCCACGACATCCATCAAGACAGTCATTTTTTAACGGTAACAGGCTAAAAAAGACCATGTCTGGATGGAGGCCGTAGGAATTTATGTTTCGCATGAAATTTGAATAACATAATATAGGGATATATTGATGAAAATTCATAGAAATAATTTTCAAAAAAATAAAAAATGTAAAAATAGGGCATGGGAGCCAAGTTAGCTCCCTCCTCTAGGAGGCAGTCCCATTTAACCCTTGTAGGTATTATGGCAAACTTTCAAACTATCATAAATAAAGATAACTGAATTTGAATTCATTTTCAAAAATTTGCAACTAAATTAACGATTTTATTACTATCGTATATACAATTGATATGCTAACTTTTTCTAATTACTTTTTTTTTGCAAAATAAGCCAAGCAATTGTATGCGTGTTCACGAAGTTATTCAAAGATCCCTCACATCGATCTTAAGTTCCCCACATATTAGCAAGAATCCACAAAGACGCAGAATGTAAATACAAATTTCATCTTACAAGTTTTCATCCTTTTTGATTTTGATACCTTTAGGTTTTTGGCAACTGAAGCGGTAGAACTCCTCAAGAGGGTCCAAAAAGTTATGTGTAACAATGTTATGGTTCTCAGGTCTCAAGAGGGTCCAAAAAATTATGCGTAAGAATGTTATGGTTCTCAGGTCTGTGGATGATATTTTCGAAGAATTTGATTTACCATCTAAAAGGGATTGGTAGCACAACTTGTTGCCCGTCTCTCATCAATTTCTCTACATTACTAAATTATATTATTGAGATAAGAATTGCATATTGGCAGAAAATATACAAATATTTGATAATGGACAATTTTTCTCGTACAATCATAAGCAATCACAAAACTCACACACCTCCACTATTCAGGATCTTCAAAATTCTTCTTCGGTGAAATCCTAAGTACATGTATTCACACCTAAATAGGAAATCCCAAAATAACTTTAACAATACTAACACTCTTGTATAAGTGTGAATCCTATTGTCATGTATAAGTGTGAATACAAGAACGCCAACCACACCACATGCCAACTCCTTCGAGTGACTTTGAATGTATCCGAACGAGTAGGTGCAATGTGTCATCCTATTCGTATGTTGAGGTCGCGATCTTTAAAGGTTCTACCCGGAGACAAAAGGGGCGTGCTAAATTCCTTGCAGCAATTCCTTGCAGCGTGTAACTTCATCTACCCAATTAGCACAAGATCTTAACTATGGGACAATAATAAATAAAATGACAGATATTTTGATGTATCTAATGACCTGTTGGGAGTTATTTGGTATGCTCGCTATTGTACCCGAAATTTGTGATTATTTCTTTGTTGGTTGCAACTCCTTGATTGTTGAGAATCATTCTATTTTAATGTATGATCAACAAATTCAGCGGCATTCGGTTTAGGAATAAGGAGGAATAGGATGAGAATAAGGAGAATAAGAGTCTATTCTATATTCGGTTGGAAAGTTAGGAATAAAGAGAATAAGGTGGAATAAAGGTATGTAAGATAGAACAAAGATAGGAATAAAGGTAAAATAAGATGAAATAATGTGATGTGGATGTGAATAACCATACTCTTGGGAACCATGTTGGACAGGGAATTGACCCCTTATTCCAGTGTTTTTCTTCAAACAAACATGGCCTTAGATTTTGTGATTACATGCCTCATGTGAACGTGTTATCGAAAGAAGGTCGAGGCAAGCTTCCAAAGTAAAAGAAAATCAATTCGGATTCATGCTAGGTCGCTCAACTATTGAAACCATCCACTTGCTGAGAAGAACAATGGAGATTTACAGAGCTAAAAGGAAGAAACCTCCATATAATTTTTATTGTTTTAGAGAAGGCTTATGATTCGGTCCCATGGAAGATATTGTGGAGAGTTTTATAGAAGAGACATGTATCTATCCTATATATTAACCTCATAAAAGATATGTATCATAGGGTTTTATCTTGTGTAAGGATACAGTTTAGGAAGACTGACTATTTTGACATCAGCACTGGTCTGCATCAAGGTTCAACTTCGAATCCATTCCTTTTTACTTTAATTATGGATGAGTTGACAAGTCACATTCAGGATGAGATGCCTTGGTGTATGTTATTCGATGATGATGTTGTGTTGATTGATGAGACTAGAGATGGAGTAAATGAGAAGATTGAGGCCTAGAGACATACTTTGGAGACTAAAGGATTCCATATAAGTAGGGCTAAGACTGAATATATGGAGTGTGCTTTTGATGGAAGCAATGGTGAAGGAATCTATGTTAAGATTGATGATGATAATATTCAGAAGAGAGATTCTTTTAGATACTTGATGAAACCTTATTTCATCATTCCTTATTCTATCATTTTGACCTTAAAAACCCTAACCAATGCTTGTAAATATCATCAATTTGTGCATAATAGCATTCATTATTTATTGTATTATTTGTATATAAAATAATTAATGCCAAAATTATAGAATAAAGAGAATAAAAGAAAAAGGAATAAAATATTGAAAATATTTTATGACCATGAACTCCGAGACCAAGTCAAGAATCGAGTTGGTTGAAAAGGAATAAAGTAGTGGGATATAAGGGCCAAAAATAGAATAAAAACCCATTTACTCATTCATTATTTTATGCATTTTTTACAATAATTTTATCCCTAATTAT
This sequence comes from Ottelia alismoides, assembly GCA_037367405.1. Taxonomy (NCBI): domain Eukaryota; kingdom Viridiplantae; phylum Streptophyta; class Magnoliopsida; order Alismatales; family Hydrocharitaceae; genus Ottelia; species Ottelia alismoides. Next base: position 14,205 of record JAZKJV010006075.1, on the reverse strand, counting down.
TTACTCATCAAATGAAGAAATTTTGTACAAGAAAGTTGTAGATAATAATGTAAATAAAAATACAAAATTGAGTTTGTACAAAAATAATATACATTGTTCATTTTATACACAAAATAAAAAGCCAAAATCCCAACTTCACAGACCCATATCTTTCAAATAAAAACTCAAACATATCAAAATCACCTCTAATTGTATATCATTTTTCACAAGCTATTTAATGGTGGTGATTTTATATTTTTTGGAGTTGCTATGTGAAAGTTAGGTTTTTGAACCCCATTGTATATTGTACCGATTAAAATATTCATTTTATTCATTTCTTATTATTTTTACAAATTTATATATTTTTTTAAATTTTTTAATTATTATTTATAACCTATGTACATATTAAAACCAAAATAAAACTAAAAGTAAAATGTAAAATAAAATAAGTCTATAAATACATAGACAAAATACATATAGTATACATGTATATAAATAGAAGGGAAATCTATTCTTTTATTCTTTATCCTTTCATATTTTTATAATATTTTAAATACTATTCATATTATATTAAAAATATAAAAACAAAATAAAACTCAATTAAATACATTAAAATAAAAAGTTGTACATAATACATTATAAAATACTTATAAATATACCTATAAAATATACATATATACATATATATATATTTATTTAAGTGTATAAATTACATCATAAAAACAAAATAAAAATATATTTTCACACCTAAAATATGTTATAAATATATAAAATAAAAGAATAAAACTAAAAAGATAAAATATACAAATTAAATATAAAAAATGTACAAAATATATATGAATGAACCTATAAATACATTATTAAAAATTAACTACTAATAAATAAAGCCAAAAATAAATAAAAATTCATATTAAAATACTAAATTAAATAATAAACTTTTTTATTTTACACTCAAAAAATAATGAAATCATTTACTCTATTAAATTAATTAATTTCTAATAAGTATACTATTTTATCTTCTAGCGAACCTATCTGGACCGATCAGAGGACAGGGATTGTTGATCTTCGGTCAACTCCCACTGTACCTCTGACGGGCGTCAAAACAATCCCATCCAATCTTTTCTTGCCTTTTTCCCATACGCTCTGTCCACCTTTCACGATCGATCCCTTCACGAGATTTGCTCTCTGACCATAGTAGATACACGCCGGCCAATTAGATCCCTTGTACATAACACGATTTCATTCCAAATGACCGGTCAAATAAGGGCGCTCTCATTGTTTATAAATAAAGTCCTCCTCCTCGATTAGTTTTTTTACCCTAATTTGAGTCTATAAGTGATGTTTTTTCATCTAGAAAGCTTCCTCGTGACAGGAGGAGCTTCCCCTTCGGGAGGACGGAGGTGCGCCCACGGCCGCCCTTGCCGACGACCCTGCTCCCTTGCTTCGTCGGCATGTATAAGAGCAGATTTTGCTGTTTTCTAGGTAGTTTTTAACCTCGCCTTTTATTTGATGCTTTTAATTCACGGTTTAATTAGTTATTTAGTGTAGTTTAATTAGGTTACCCTTTCCAGAGCTCTAGAGCTCCGGCCATGTTTCCACCGTAAACCACCCGTTCCCCGACGCCACTTCCACCTCCACTTCATTTCTCCTTCGCCTCCCCCCACCCAGCCACCTTCCATTCATCTCGAACCTCCTAGGATCGAGCTATCGAGGTCCCTTATCCACCATCTCGTCGGACCTCCTCCGCCACGCACCATCTCACCCATTTCCACCAAATAAGACCCCAAGACTTACCATTTTTCTGTGCTTTATCTACTTGTAGGTGTAGAAGGGCCAAGGGACCACTTTGGGGTCGATTCTGCACCAGAACGAAGTACCTGGGGCTGCGCAGCTCGTCTGACCTCGCTGGAGAGCTCAGGCAGCCCCCGATCCTTGTGATTGATACTCCTAGATGCGGACCTCCAGCAGGAACTTCGAGAGCATCTCAGAATCACCGGAGGAGCAGTGGAGCTTGAGGAATCGAGTGAACAAGGAAGAACACACTCGTGTTCTTCCCTGTTCTTGAAGACGTGCCCATCACCGTTGGATCAAGGAGGCCTGCCAGTCTTGATCTCAACCGTCCCTTCTCACCACGTATCAGCCGTCGGAAGAAGCTCACGATCTAATCTCAGCCGATGATCAACGAAGGGGTATCGTCGCACGAGAAAGCGCCATGTGTCCAAGTAAACGCCGATTGTTCGTTGGATGGCACACCTCTTTTGGGGTAAATTGCATATTCTTGCCCCGCTTTTTTATAATTAATATTTAGCCTTGTAAATAACAGTTAACGTTTAAAAATAATTGGACATTTTGCAAATAGGACCCTGTATTTCTTGTAATTACATTTTAGTCATGTCCAGCTCAGCTCACGTGTAGTCTCACATGAGCTAGGCAAATTGCAAGGAAATCCTTGTAGGTTTTTGTATTTATTTAAAGTCTAATAACATGAATGATCGTTGTATATTTTTGTTAAAATTGCTAGAAGACTCCTAAATTTTCTTGTCACTTTGGTCCTTCTCAAGCATAATCACTTGTAGTCCCACGAGATGGGCATTTTGCATGTATAACCTTGTCATTTTTGTATTTGCAAAATAGTTCAATAAAATTTTAGTCCTGTCGTATATTTTTAGCACTTTTGCACTGTAGCCCATGTCTTTTATTTTATTTATAAAAATGCCCCTACCAGGACTTGGATTTTTGTTGGTTTTTATATATTTATTAATAATAGCTAATATACTCCAAAAAATACACACAAATAGGGTTTGCTTCATGCCATGTATATTCATGCTCGTATTTTTAATTGACATTTTTTTGCATTTAATCTATTTATTAAAAATCAAATAGAACATATATATTCCCTGTTTAACTTATATAACACCAAAAAAATATAAAAATATGTCTAAAAATTCCAATATATATATATATATATGATATATTTTATCCTATTTTAATTACAGACCAAAAATCACTAAAAGATAAAAAACAAAAAGCTTAAAATTTTAAAACCCCAAAATCTCTTATAAAAATTTAAAATATTCTTAAATATATATAAATATCTTTTTCTATTTTATAATTTTATTTATATAAATTTTTATATATTAAATTTGTTTTGATTAATTTTGGGACTTGTTTACTATTTTTGAAACCCAAATCAATTCCGGGTATTTAATTAATCCCTTATTTGGGATATATTTGATTTTAAAAAAATACATAAGATTAACAAAAATTCCTAAAAATTACAAAAACATTATAAAATATGAAAAAAAATCCAAAAATTTTCTATATTTTATGTATATTTATTAGTATTTAAAAATATACAACTATATATTGTGTATATATAGCCTTATATATGCTATATTGTTTATATAAAAAGAAAAGGTAATATAAAAATATAAAAAAGAAAATCTAAAATAGAAAAATTAAAATCAAATACAAAAATATAAAACAAAAAAAATGAAAAATGTATAAATTTAAAAACTCACAAAAATAATAAAATGGACAAGAGATAAAAGCCGAATTTTTGTGCATCTTTCTGCCCTCTCTATCGTTTGCTCCATGTGTTCGACCTCTACACATACTTATACGCTATACACATAATTGTAGGGTTATAATAAATGTTAACTCCGTATTTTTTATATTTAATTGTTTTATTCATATTGTGGGTTGTATGTTGATTAATAGAGGGATTTCATCCGAAGTAACATCAGCAATTGTCCTTCCACCTTATGGATTGACACGACTCAGCTAAATTCATTGGTTATCAATACTTGGGATCTATTTTGCAACATGATGGAGAAATTGATGGAGATGTTACTAATATAATAAACTTGGGTTGACTAAAGTGGAGAGGGGACTCTATTGTTCTATATGATAAGAAAATTCCTTTGAAAATCAAAGGAAAATTTTACAAAGTAGTTGTGAGACCTGCTATACTCTATGGATCTGAATGTGGGCCTGTGAACCATAGACATGTGCAAAGAATGGCTGCAACAGAAATGAAAATGCTAAAGTGGATGTGTGGACACATACGTAAAGATCAGATTCGGAATGATACCATCAGAATGTAAGTTGGTGTAGCTCCGATCGAAGATAAAATGCGAGAAAATCGCTTAAGGTGATTTGACCATTTGCGAAGAGGTCATCTGATTCACAAGTGAGGAGATGTGAGTTTTAGGAATGCTGAGCCGGCTAAAAGAGAGCGTGGAAGGCCCAAGAAGTGTTGGAATGATACTATATGAAGGGACCTTGGTTTTTTTGTATCTAAGCCAGAAAACGATCCAAGATAGATCTGAATGGAGGCAAAAAATCCATGCGGTCGGTCTTACTTAAAGCGGGAAAATACTTTGTTGTTGTTGTACCTTTATATATGCCCCTTGAAAATTAATTGCTTATATGACAAATATTAATCCTAAACTTACATGATTCTCTATATTCTATATTCTCCATATCTAATAATCTAAAACCAATCCCATTCCTCTAGTGGATATGTAGGCATTGCCTAAATTTAGTTAATCTTGAACGTGGAGATATTACATGATTTATTTATCCTTTAGAAGACAAAGTATATTTTACAAGTAGCGTATAATACCCGACTCCTAATCAACCAAGATCCAAGAATTCATCTCGCAATGTCTTTTAAGTGTGTTATATATTGGAATTTTTTTTCAATGAACACAAGCCTCATTAGAATTGTAATTATCAACATTATTTTAAGAGGTGTTTGTAATCATTTTGAACATAATATATATTATTTTACAAATGTCGTACCATTTCTTACTGCAAACGAACATTTTCACAGATAGAAAATTACAAATACAAAGTGATCATTTCTAAATAGAAATGATATTTGTAGGACAAATAAAGAAACAATCATATCATATTAGTATAAATTTTCTTTTTTATGAAATTGTTAATATAAATACGATATAACACATGTTTAATGAAGCTATTCCCAGTGGAGGGATTGGCTACCCCATCTTTATTTTTGTTAGTTATTAAGGTATAATATGAAACACTTGGAGAGATTTAGTCCACTATATTACAACATGTTATCATTCAAATTTTGTATGAAACAGATATTCCTACCCCATCAATCTTAAAATGGGTCGATTTCAACAATTATGAAACCGTTAAATTTTGACAAGGTTGATGGATGGAATATGATTCCCGAATTGAGTCGAAATTGGAAGGAGAACATAATGTCATATAGTGATCTAAATATTCTTAAGTATTTTAAGAAAATATCGTGGAAAATAAGAAAAATAAGGTAAGGATAGCCAAGTTGGTTCTAACATTTATAAAATACTAAATATTTTGTTCAAAATAATAACAAACACTTGTAAAATTGAGGATACTCATTACAATCCTAATGAGCCAATTTTTTTCTCCAAAAATACTTTCATAGATTTTCATCATTATCTCCCTTTATTATGTCATTCATATTTCGTATGAGACAGAGACTCCTACAACCTCCATCCATACAAGATCGATTTCAACAATTCTGCGACTGTTAAGAAATGATTGTCTAGATGGAAGCCTTAGGAGTTTCTGTTTCTCACAAAAATTAATTGACATAATATATGGATATAGTGATGAATTTTCATGGATTTATTTTTCAAAAAATAAAAAATGAGAAAAATAGGATAGGAGAGCCAAGTTAGCTCCCTCCAAGGGGCAGTCCAATTTTCCCCATATATAAGGGAAAATGGGGTTGCCCTATGGGGAGTTAACTTGGATCCCACTCTCCCATTTTTTTCAAATTTTCATTTTTTTTGAAAAATACTTCCATGAATTTTCATCATTATATCCCTATATTATGTCATTCAAATTTCGTACGAAACATACTCCTACGGCCTCCATCCATACGTGGTCGATTTCAGCAATTCCGCAACCATTAAAAAATGATTGTCTAGATGGATGTCTGGTGAATCCACATTTCATCATCTTTACTCTATCATTTTGGCCTCAAAAATCTTAATAAATGCGTGTAAATACCCTTAATTAGAGCATCTTAGCATTCATGCATGTGCATGTATATAGTGTATAAAATACTGTAATTAAAGCCAAAATTATAGAATAAATAAAAGAAAAGAAAAAGAATAAAATATTGTAAATATTTTATGATCCAAACCCCCGAGACCTAGGCATCTTGATGTATAGGTCGACAAGGAATAAAGTAGGGGGAGATAAGGGCCAAAATACAATGAAATTCTATTCATTCTTTATTCATTTTGAGACCTATTTTTTGTTCCACTTTTTATACCTCAAATAAAGAAACTTTGTACATGAAAGTTGTATATAATTTAATATAGAAAAATACAAAGTTGATTTCACTCAAAAATAATGTACAGATAAAAAGTTATGGTCTGAATAAAATTCCAGAATCCCAACTTCCTAGACTCGTATCTCACAGATGAATACTCCAAATGCATCAAACTCACCTTTAATTGTATATAGTACAAAATAAGCTATTTAATGGCAGTGGTTTCACATTTGGCGGAGCTACGGTTTGAAAGTTGAGTTTTTGGACCCTTGTAGTATACTTGTACAGATTAAAATATTCATTTTATTATTTATTCATTATTTTGTAATTTTATATTTTTATAATTTTGTAAATATTATTTATAATACATTTGTATATTAGAATCAGAATAAAACACAAAAATAAATACAAAATAAAATACTTGTATTATAATACATAGGTATAATACCTATACATATACCTATAGAATACATACTTATATTTTATTAAATGTATTAAATACATTAGAAAAATAAAATAAAAATATATTTATGTGTCTAAAAGTATTTTATAAATGTATAAAATAATAAACAAAATTAAATAAATTAAAAATACAAAATAAAAATAAATTAATAAAATATATCGGTAATATACCTATAAGGGCTATAAAAGGTAACTTGTAAATTTATACCTCATAAAAATAATAAAAATTACCATAAAATAATTTACAAAATAATAAACATTTTTTATTAAATAACCTAAAATTAATAAAATAAAATACTATTTTTAAATGATTTTATAAATATTTTTAGGGGATTTTTGTTGGTCTAACAGTTGACCTCCGGTCAACTGTCTGACCTCCTCCTGTAGCTTGTCAGAAGTAGGTTTTTTACCATCTTCACCTTTTTTTCGAGGACAACCCTTTCACCATCTTATGATCGACCCTTCTTGACTTTTGTTGCTCTTCTATCAAGGATACACGCCCATATGTTTGCCTGGGGTGTCGTGCATCGAAGCACCCATTGCGCCTCGTTCTTTGAGCTCGTTCGACCATCCATTCAAAACACCCTGCCACCTTCCCTTGACTCTTTGAACCGTCTTTGGCCAACGTCCAGACCTCCAAGTGCTAAGCCGTGCGTCTCCGGTGACAGAGGATCAACCCGGCGCCTTGTCGAGGTGCAGCGAAGGCCGAGGCGCGTTTCCAGCTACCTCTGGTGCCCCGCCGCCGTCGAGGTTTCACCTCGTCCTTCCTGGTATTAAGGTCTGTTCTTTATTTATTTTCTTATAGTTTTCCTTGCATTTAGTCGATTCCAGTAGCTTTAGCTCTAGATTCTCATATCCCTTTTGATCCCACAACCACTCGATCACCATCGTTTCACCTTGCCGGAGCTCGCTCCGGCGAGTACTACCTCCGTAGTTCTCCACCTTCACACCACCTCGCTGCTGAGTCGGGGCATTTTGCCCCGACTCTTTCACTCGCCTCTGCAGGTACCTGGAGCAAAGAGCACGCCTGGGGGCAATTTTTGCCCTCGCCGGAGGCACCTGGGACCTCCATTCGTCTCCGACGTCGTGGAGGAACTTTGGACGCCGCCGCCACCTTTTGAAGCCCCCAGCACCAAGAGCAAGATTGCAGGAGACGATCGGGCGTTTTTGGAGCCACTTTGGACGCCGGAGACACATGACATCGCCTGAGGAACTTCGCTCCAGTGGAGCTCCTCCCTGTTCTTCCTTCGCGACCGTCCACCGCCCGATCGCCGCCCTTCTCCAGGCGAAGCAGCAGCCGTCGGATCGGGCGCGTCCCCAGCCGTTGATCTCCACCGCCCGATCTAATCAGGGCCCGTCGGAACCGAAGCGGCATCACGCTTCAGGAGCACGACGCTTGGCATAAGTGACAGATCCTCTGCCGTCCGTTCCTGCCTCTGTGTGGGTATTTTGCCACCATAGCCCAGCAAGTTTTGTATTTACATATTAGTACTCAATCTTTCATTGGATGTTTAATTGTTTTGTAATATTTACACGCAGCCCCTAGAACTTTTAAATATTGCGTCTAGGTCCCCCACCCTGGCGCGCGTGCTGGTCACGTGTGTCTAGGCATTTTGTAAAGGGTCCCCGGTCTATTTTGTGCATTTAAGTTTAAGTTCCTAAACTTCCAGCTGTAGTATAAAAGTTTTGGATATTTTGCACTATAGCCCCTGAGCTTTTGATTATTTGCTTTTTAATCCTCCCATGCGTGTGCGTTGCACGCGCGTGGTTGGGCTTTTTGCAGATAAACCCTGGCGGCTTTTGTATTATATTTAGTCCAGCAAGTTTCTTATTCAGTATTATATTTTATGTGAAAATTGCACAGAGGCCCCTTAGCTTTTCTATATTTACAACATGCCCCTGCTAGGCTTGTAGTTTCTATTTGTTATTTGCATTTATTTCACGCATCCATAAATATCTAAAAAACCCAAAAAATCTCATATCTTCCTGCTGCATACTACTTCCATGCATATATTTTTATTTTTACACTTTGTAGCATTTTAATATTTATTAAAAATCAAAAACATATATTTTAGCTACTGTTTGCATTAGAAAATACCAAAAAAAATATTAAAACACCTTGAAAATTACAAAAAATACCTAAAGGTCTATTTTAGTATATTCTAGTGTCAGTCCAAAAATCATTAAAAATCTCAAATTAAAACTTTAAAAATTAGAACATACCCAAAAACTTCATAAAAATCTAAAAAATTCTAGAAAAATCCTAAAAATATAAACCCAGGCCATGTAGTTTCCTTATTTCATTCTCTTTATTTTAAAATTAATTGGGAAAATTTCGTTACTATTTGCTATTTTCATTCCCATTTTCATTTCGGCCAGCATTGTTATTCACTGTTTTCTATTATTTTGACTTTTACAAATACCAAAAATATTCTGAAAAATCCCCAAAAATCACAAAAACATTAAAAAATTATAAAAAAGACCAAAAACAATTTATTTTCTGATTTTTGAGCATTTTTCTCTATTTTTATAAATACCCTATCTCCTCTTTTTCTTATATAGTATATATTCCAATATTATATAAAAATAAAAAAATATAAAATATAAAAATAAAATATAAATTAGAAAAACTAAAAATCAAAATGCAAAATTAAAAATTAAAAAAAATAAAAAATTAATTAAAAATTAAAACCCACACAAACATTTGCATGCTTGTAGGCAATTAATCACATCACATTTTTGTGCATCATTGCTTGATCTATCCTGCCTTGCTCCCTGTGTTCGAACTCTCTACATACTTGCACCTATACATCTTTTATGTAGAGTTAAAAATAAATTTGACTCCACATCTATTTTTCATTACTTGATTTACTGTTGTGGGTTCATTGTTGATTTTAGTTGGGATTTTTGCATGGTAAACGCATCGACTTAATTCCCGCTTTGTGTGGAAGTTAAGACCACCTAAATTTTGGTTAAATCAAACGGCACCGTTGTCGGGGAGCAACATCGCGTAATTCGAGTTTTTGTTTGTGTTGTGATTATTTTGTCTCTTTCGCGACTTTCATTTCTGCTTTGTTGTATTTTCCTTTATTTTTGATATTTCTCGTTTGAATTGTCTAACCCCTCTCTTTTTTGACTTCTTGTGTGGAACGCGGATCGAGAGAGGAGCTCTCTTCCAGGAGCACCTATGCACCCACGTGAGGCAACTTGACTTAGCACGAAGGCGGGCTAGGAGAGGATTTTGAAGACAATTCTATTCTTTTTATTTTATTGCATTTATTTTTATAATTTTAGTGAGAGAGAGACTCTATATTTGTAATAATACAGGTACCCCCGAACTTGGACTCTTGGGCCTAATTTCCAAGTGATTGTTCACTTGGGGGCTCACCGCTGTTTTGTCGGCTTTTCTTCACATTTTTATTTGTTTTTCGGTTTGTTTTCCTTACTTTGTGTGATTGAGCCCCTAGTTTTAGAGTTGTTTGTGATAGATTAAGGCCAAACACCTAATATATTTGAATGTACCAATAGCCGTGTTGGACTTAGTCAAACTTTAAACAATCGCTTCATCATCTTCGAGCCTCCGCGCCCGCGAGCCCACCCTGCCAAGCGCTGCTCCTGAACTCGATTTGTCGAGAGGAGGAGGGGTGAGCCTAGACCGGACTCTGGATTGAGGATCGGTGACCAACTTGTGGTTCTTCACGATAATAGCAATTTCTGAACATAGGGCGATTTCATCAGTTTTGCATTTGCATATAGATTAGGTTTCAATTCTGCTAAGCATCCTTGCATGTAGAGTGTTGCAGGCAAGGTGAGCATTTACGCTTTAGCATTCATCATTGATTTGTCGCTTGCGTTGCTTTTCCACTCCTCTACCTCTGATTTTGATCACCTAGGTGCTAAGTAAAATTGACTCCTCGTTAGGCTTGTGCATTTCTCACTAAAAATCCAAAAAAAATGATAATCAATAAAATTGGGACTGCTAATATTACTTGACCCTAAAAAAAGATCAATCAAAGAGAAAAATTATTATTGTGGCGAGTAATCCCCTCATTGTCTTCGCTTTTACTTGCTCGCGCACACTCTAAGGACTAGTGTCCCAAATCCATTTCAACCCCCTAAGTGTGTGTGCAATCTTTGACTTCTCACCTAACTCTAAAACAAACAAGATAAAAGACTGCATTTGTGGTCTTCACCAAGTTGAGTAGGTGAATTGAGGGTTTATATTGTGTGAGTTTTGCCTGTGATTGCTTGTGTGCATTCCAGATCATCCCTGCGCACTTGCGCCTTCTTCTCCACTCTCTTGACTTGACCTTCATGCTCCCCTGAATCATTTCCTTTTGTTTTCGAGATGGACCCCTGGAGTGCATTTTATCCGACTTTGCGAACCCCTCATTCGCTCCAGCCGGTCCATCCTCCCTTTTATCATGATAATACTCCTCCTACTTTTTCTTGATTTTTGTACATACCCGCCTCAGCCACAGTATCAGACCTCAGATTTCTACCACCTCCACCTCCACCTGTATTTATTCACCTCCACCTTCACATCCACCCGAGTCTGACCTGTTGGAATCACCACCCTCGATCTCTATGAGTGATATATGAACCGAATGATAGAGCGTCTTGATTTGATGAATGATGATATGGCTATCTTGAGGAGGAAAGAGATTGACGCTCCATTCGTCACGGATACGGAATTCCTTGTGGGGGATCATGGGAGATTGCAATCACCAAAAACATAAAAATATGAGAAAAATTTAAAAATCCAAAAAGAGTTCGGGAGACACTTGGTTGATCCAGATTGTAAGGAGAAGGTCCATCTGCCAGATCATTCACCCACACATCCATTCACCTCCTGTCCTACCTTTGACCCCGAGGATGCCGTGTACAGACTGCTCTTGGCATGCCTCGTGTAGATGTTGATTCTGACTTCCTCCCTTGTATGGAGGAGGTCCAAAAATTCAAAAAAATGCTATCTGAACCCGAAGTGGTGGCGACCATTCATAAGATTATCTGTGCCCCACTTCAACAGGCCATGACCCAATTATCTGCTCCTCTTCCAAGAAGATAAAGCGGAGGAGCAGATCTGAGCATCACATTCTGACCATGGCCACTGCTCTCGCCATCACACATCGTCCCATTCCCAGAAAGAAGAACACAGCTACCCCTTTCATCATGTGCACCATCTCTGACCATACATGTGATCACACTCTCCTGGACGGCGGTGCATCTATTAGCATATTACCCTTCTCGTTGGTACAGTCTCTTCACTTAGGGCCTCTCAAGAAAAACAGGATGATCGTACAATTTGATGATGGATCTATCAAGAGGCCAAAGGGAATCCTAGAAAACGCCGTCATTTCTATTCAGGGCACGAGCCACCATGTTGATTTTGTCGTATTGCCCATGGAGACCTCCACAGGGGAGCCCTCTCCAACCATCCTGGGACGACCATTCCTCGCCTCTACGAGGATCGTTATTGACTACGGATCAGGAGAGATTCTCTTCTGTCCTGTTGACGAGAGCGAAGTGTTGATCACCGCACCCACAGTTGACCAAAGACCTGTACCTGATGCACCTTCACCGATTCTAGCTGACTCCGAGGCTTGTGATCGATCTGATGCTACTAGAGATGTTTGCTTAACGACCACTGATGAGACCCGACGAATCCCCCGAAAGGGGAGGAAATTGGAAAGCATAGACCTCGCGGTTCCTCCTTCTGGTATGTGGCGATGTGTTGATGAAATATAAAGTATCTACGTGATTGATCCCATTGAGCAGAGGGCAGATACCAAGACTAGACAGGACGGATCTCGTTTGACTACTTCCACTGATAAGTTTGTTCATGGTCACTCAAAAGTAAAGATGATTGAGGTCGGTTATGATGCTGCCCATTATTTTGTGAGATTCGAGCCTCTTGATGAAAAAGAAGATCCGGGTGAGATTCTTGAGGACGAACAGAGTTCGTATACTTCCACTGATGACTTCGTTCCTTTTGATTTTGACCTGGACGATACCTCGTAGGACGACTCCGATTACACGTCTTTCGAGGATGATGAGTTTGTCCCATTCTACTTGACATCGCGAGACTTCCAAGGCCAGACCTGACCACACCTCTTCCACTCGCCCGTCTGCGCCTTCACACCATAGGACCACCAAGGGCGAACCTAGCCATACTACTTCCATTGACAAGTTCGTCCCTTTTCGATTTGATTCCACTGAGGGCCTTCATCCTGTCGACCCTGATCGGCTTCCGTCCACTATGGACCCCGATGTCGACCTGCACCATACTAGATCTATCCCTCAGCGGTCCTCGTAAGTAGGTCTACTTCCACCTTCTTGATCATGTGTACATCCATCTCTGCTGTATATCCTCTTTTGTTCATCTCTGTCTACCTTCCATATTGCTCGTCCACCCATTCTCGTGTTTCCCTTGCTTAGGACGTACTTTGTCCTAAGTATAGGGGGTAGACGAGCTGAGTGTTCATTCGTTGTTCCGTGTCATCACTCCTGTTGTTGCCTATACTTAGGGCTTCTTCTACCCTAAGTATAGGGGGAGTGATGTGTACATCTCACGATCTCTTCTTTCCATCTTCAGATCTCTTTTCTTCTTTTCTTCCTTTCTTCTTTTCCTTTTCTATTTTCTTTTGTATCAAAAAGGTTCGCCCCTTGTAGACAGTTTTCTGTACTTAGTACGTATTTTGTCCTAAGTATAAGGGGTGTGCACCCTGAGTATCTCTTTGCTTCGATCCTTTCCATTGTCTCCTCTCCTTGTCTATACTTAGGGATATCTTACCCTAAGTATAGGGGGAGACAATTTGAGTACGATCTGTCCATTCCCACCCTTGACCCTCCCTGCGTTGTGTACAGTCTGCTACACTTAGGATTATTTGATCCTAAGTGTAGGGGGGACGGTCAACTTATCATTGATTCATTTATTTATTCTTCAGACTTGCCTATACTTAGTACGAGTTATGTCTTCTCTTTTCTCTCCGATCTATGAGGACATAGCTCAAGCTAAGTATAGGGGGTCGTATATACTACGTATATACTTTAGCCATAACTCGTACTTTCGTATTTTCTTAATAATATGGCTAATAATTCTTTAAAAATTCATTAAAAACCTTAATAAAAAGGTGTTTTATTCCTCAAAAATTCTCTTTGTATATACTGATTAATAAATCATGTGAAAATATTTTTGCAATATGTTTGAAAAATAGTTTGAAAAACCTTGTGAAAAATCTTTGAAAACTATTGGAAAACATTTTGTTACATGTTTTCAACCTTTTAAAATTGTGTGGTTTGCAAAAATTTTATTTTCTTTGTGTGAAATAAAAATGTTTGAAAAATGATTTGCAAACGGTTTGAAAAATGGTTGCAAAAATATTTTGAAAAATCTATATATACCTGTATGAAAACCTTGCCAAATGTATTTTCAAATGTGTGTTACATGTTTGTAAAAATGT